>PVLD010006292.1:0-102074 GCA_004027595.1 Dinomys branickii
AAAAAAAAAAAAAAAAAAAAAAAAAAGAGGCACCAGGACGCTGCATGACCTAGGGATATAAACAAAGCGAAGGCTCTGCAGGGATCTGAAACCTGTAGAGGAACAACCACATATTTGACTCCAGAATGCTGAGCTAAGACCAAAAAGATGCATGAAGTTAAAATTTTAGCTTAGTATGAAAAACTGCATTCTAACCCAAAACTTGAAGCAGATAACTTAAAACAATTCTGCTATTGTTTTTGTTTTGTTTTGTTTTGTTTGCTTGCTTGTTTTCTGGGCTGTTATTTATTCCCTCATAGTTCTGGAAGCTAGAAGTAAAAAAAAAAAAAAGCGTTTTTCAGGTCTTCTCTCTCTGCAGTCTCTAGGGGTGGATACTTCCTGACCCTCCTCAGCTTCCTGTAGTCGCCAGCATCCCTTGGCTCGGGGCAGCATCACACTCTACCCTCTGCCTCTCTCTTCATAAGACTTTCTTCCTCAGGTGTGTCCATCTCTCTTCTTTAAGGAACTGGGTTAGGATTCACTTTAATTTAAAAGTTTTGTAGGGGTGAGGACTTCAACACATCTTTTGGGGGACACAGTTCAACCCATGACAGGCTGCTTCCATGGAAATGAGTTCTTTATCATGGGAAGTATGCAACTCAAATAAGGGTTTTCAAGATGCTTCAAGAAATCTACGCAGTAAGCAGAGAATGCAGTTCAGTGACTTCTAGCATCCTTTCTGACCACAGTATTTCATAACGTTATGAGTCCTGCTGCAGATGCTGTAATAAATCTTGAGACCACTCTCCAATCTTGGTGAACAATCACATGTACAGAAACTCAGCCCCATCGTGGGACAAGATCCAAGAAGGAGAGGAAAACTTGATTCAGCCTGCTGAGTAGGTCCTCAGTGCTCACCATAGGAAAAGCATTTTAGGACCTGTCAGTATGAGGCATAGGCAGACTTATTAGGCAGAGTGAGAAAATAAAGTGGAGTAGGAAAAGGAGCCCAGCTCCGGAGGAGGCACACTCTGACACAAGGGCTCAGCTTGGCTCCTTCACAGAAGGACCAGGCCAGCCTTTCTGGCTTCGCTGAGGTTGGCTAAGCTTTGTTCAGCTCATTCTCTCAGTTCTGGTTTCCTAGCTCCTGAGGATCCCTATGGCATGGCTTGAGGAGCAGCTAAGTTCTCTCGAGATGATGGCTGTCACCTGGTGTGATCTCATCAGGGGGATGGTCTGTAAAGCTCTGTTCTTCCTGGAATCCAAGGAGATTGTAGGCTTGGAGGCTTCTAGGCGTTGCTCCAGAGGGTCTAGAAATGGATGTTGTAAAAAGCTGGCAGTTGAATGACCCCAAAACTCTGAAAAATATGTGATTCTTATCATGGTGTCTTCAGTGAAGGGTATGAGACTGACTAGGTAAACTTAGGGCTCATAAACCCTGCAACAGGACGCTCCTGGAGTGATTAAAATGCCTATGTGCAGAGCTGAGCAAGGATCTGACCCAGACTTTTCCTTCCTTCCTGATTGCTTCATCCTCCTGAAAGCTTTTTTCCATACTGACTCCCAGTAACCCCGGGCTTACATCCTACCAGTGTAGAACACTTCCCATTCTCCAGTGCTCTAAGGAAGGAGCTAGATGCAGCTCTCATCTGGGAAATTTCATGCCTTACACTCATCCCTTCATTTGTCCCTGGGATTTTGACCAACTCTTAAAAGAACTGAGCCCTGTGAGAGTTGCATGGACTAGGAATGGAGAAGGATAATGTTATAGTGTCTGGATGTCCCCCCAGGGCTCACGCAGTCAGGGGGCAGCTTCTAGAGTTTATGACTGATCCATGGTTCAGTGCTGAGATTATGGATGTGAATCCTATAGCCACCCTAGAGGGGGTATTCTGCATACAAGAGAGAGAAAGAGGCTTGGTTTCTGCTCCTCCCTGTTTGGTCTTGCTGCTTTTGCTATTTTGTGCCATCCTGAACTGTTGCCCTCTAGCCATGTGCCACTGCCTTGGAGCCAGCCAAGTATGGACTGAAACCTTCACAAACTGTAAGCTAAATAAACCTTTCCTCTTTTAACTCTGGGTGTTGAATATTTTGTCTCAGCAATGAGAGAAGAGTAACCAAGACAGAATTTTGTACCAGAGGAGTGGGATCATTGCTGTGACTATACCTGATCATGTGATTCAAGAGCCTTTAGAGCCATGCATGGTGGCACATGCCTGTAATCGGGAGGCTTACTTGGGAGGATTGTTGCAAGTTCAAGACTAGCCTGGGCTACAAACTAAACTCGAGATCAGCCTGAACTGCATAGCAAGACCCTGTCTCAAAAAGACCAAAAAAAAAAAAAAAAAAAAAAAAAAAAAAAAAAAAAAAAAAGAACCTTGAAAAATGGCTTATGGGAAGATTTGGAAAGGTTTGGAGCTGTTGCCTGAAAAAGTAGAACTGTAATACCTTAGGCTGTTCTGTATAGGAGACTCTGGTTAGAGCTGATAGAATATCTAGAAAGCTGATAGAAATCTTGCTGATAAGATCAGGCTCAGGAGGTTTCTGTTAGAAGGACTGCATTGGCTGCTGTTATGGCTTGGAAAAAAAAAATTTGTCTACATTTTGCTCATGTCCAGAGATTTTGCCTGAGGCTGAGATTAAGGGCAGTAGACTAATTAATCTGGCAGAAGAAATTTGAAGATAGTTGAATGTTGAGGTGGTGGCATGGGTATTGTTGAGGGTGTTTAGGCATATTTATGTTGCAAATCAAGAGCAAAGAGCCCAGCAGGAGGCTTTAAAACATTATGAATTTGGCCAGAAAAAAAGCTCCAGTAAAGCAGTGGACTGGAAAGACAGAGCTGAGGAGATCTCCATTGCTGAGAAGAAATGGGACACTACAAAACATGGCCTGAGGGCATCACAACAAGCAGGAGTACCCCACTCTTGGCAGCCTCAAAACTACAAAAGTGAAAGACTGCTTTGAGAAGAAAGCCTCAGAGCACCATGTTGCAGAATGGTTGTGGCACAGAGAATGTCTTCTTCACAATCAGGTGCAGAGTGCTCAGCAATCCAGGCGCTCGACCCCTATAACCAAGAGAGAGGAAAGCCTGGATATTGCTACAGCCAGCAGCAGACCTTGGCACTATCCACGTGGTGCTGGTTTTAGGCACATGCAGAATGCAAGAGTTCTGAGGTTAAAAATGTCTCCATCCAGATTTCAGAAGAAGGCCTGTGAGGCCAGGCAGTGTGCTCCTGAGAGGGCAATATGTGAAGCTGTGAGGGTGAAGGCAAAGATGCAGTGGAGACCCCAGAAGTTTGGAAAAGCCAGCAATGTGGGTCGTCTGAGGAAGGAGGGAGCAAACTAGGCCTTAGGGAGAAGCCATGGGAGTTACAACCACCGGAAGTGCCATAGGGGTGGAGTCATGCAAGCCCTTTGGAGCTCACAATTTGCCACAGATTGCTCCAGGTGTTCCACATGGAACTACAGTACTTACTGTTTGCCCTGCTGGGTTTTGGACTTGCTTTGGTCCCATTCCTTTGTATCCCCATTTGTACCTCTTGGAATGATAGCATTTATCTTGTATCTTGTGCCATTGAATGTTGGAAGTGTTTAACTTTTCATTTGAACAGGACCTCACAGCTAAGAGTTGGCCTTATATGTCAGAGGAGACTTGGGATTTGGACTTTTCAGCAGTACTGAAACTGTTAGGACTTTGACGACTCTTAGAGATGGACTAAATACCTTTTGCAAAAGGAAAGTGCATGAGTCTCTGGGGGCCATGGAAAGAATATTATGGTTTGTGTCTCGATATCCCTCCCAAAGCCTCATGCAGTCATGGGGACGGGTTCTAGAATTTATGATCAATTCATAGCCTAGTGCTGAGATTATGAATGTGAATGCCACACCCATCCTAGAGTGCCACACCCACCCTGCATACAATATAAGGGAGAGAGGTTTTCTCTCTGCTCCTCCCTTTTTGCTCTTGCTGATTTTGCTATTTTCTGCTGCCATGAACTGTTACCCTCTGCCATGTGACACTTTACCATGGAGCCAGCTGAGCATAGACTGAAACCTCCACAAACTGAGCAAAATAAACCTTTCCTGCCTTAATTCTGGGCATCAGTGAGACAAAAGTAACCAAGACAGACAGCATCCAGGAGAGAAAGTGGGGTGGCATTAACAGAACAGAGAGAAGGCCAAACGCACGCACTGTCCAGTGTAACTCCCTCCTCCATGTCACTGCGTTTTCTCTCTCTCCTCACTCTGTCTCTCTGACTAGGCAGCTCTGGATCTGGTTTCCTCCCCTTCTCCTTCCTTTTAACTTGTCTCTTCTTATTTTTCCAATTTGCTTTATAAAAGCGTAGCTACTGGGCTGGCAAATACTGAACACTTTTTAAAGGCAAGAAAGGCACAAAACAAGAAAAGAAAAGAAAAAGCAAAGGAAGCCGGCCAAAGCTGAGTTTTTTCAGCCATTGAGGGGAGGGATGAAGTGAGCAATTTACATTAACAATTTTTTGCCATCATATATCAAATCACCAGAGGGAACTTGTGGTATTTTGAGCTGTATGGTAGTTTGAGTTGTGTATCTGGGAAAGAGATAAATTAATTTGCACATGATGAGGAAGGATGACTTCCAGATGTAAATATTCTGGTGCTAAGTTATAGATCCATCCCAAAAGTCTGATCTGACAGTGTCTGTGTTTCACCTTCTAGACATTTGAACTGTGTCAAGTCAAACCCCCAGAAGGATTTTTAAACCTGAGAACTACCAAGCTCGTCTGTTTCCATTTGCATAAGCATTCTTGAGTTAAAAACAGCCCTGGGTAGTAAAACAATGTAAAGACTGATTTTTATCTTTCACCCTTCTGCCTTCAGCACATTCAAGCCCATGGCAGCTAACACTCAAACTGTTTAAACAAACCAGCCACCCCCAAACAGCCTGCCAAGACGCTTACTATCCCCTCCAAGGGCTGGGTCCTGCCTCTGGAGTCCATGCTGGCTTCTCCCGCCGCCCCATTTCCCACCATTGTCCTGTTTTCTGTGTCTCCGACTCCCCCAACCAAGGGCTCTGTGAGATGCCTCGCCGCACTCACACACAGTCTGTCCCTCCTCCCTTCCTCTGGCTCCCGGACCCTGATGGGAAGCTCCGATGTGGAGCCCTGCTGTAGACCCAGTTCTACAAGTTGCCCACACCCATCCACTCACATCAAGGGCTCTCCTGCCTTAGGCCTTGACATCGTGGCACCCAGGTGTGTTTGTGCGCTAGCGCTGCCGTCACAGCATACCACTGCATTTCTTCAAGCTTGAGGGGCTGTTGTTTATAAATGTCAGGTTGAGCATTACCCTGGAACCCTTCCTGGACCTTCCAGAGAGTTCTCTTTAAAATATACTATTCAGCCAGGCATGGTGATGCACGACTGTAAACCCAGCACTTGGGAGGCTGAGGCAGGAGGATTGCTGTAAGTTCCAGGCCACCCTGGGCTACAAAAGTGAGTTCAAGGCCAGCCTGAACTGCATAGCAAAGTCCTGTCCCAAAAAAGACAAATAAATAAATAAATCAAATAAGATATTCTATTCCATATGCTTCTATTTGACTCAAGTAGGTTTTTGAATGCCTGGGTAAGCTTGTACAGTCCCAAGACACTGCCACACTGTCCTGCTACCCAGGAGGAGAAGAGGAAGGACTGGAAGGACTCTTAGAACTCAGGATGGAAATATAACAACCTGGCCACCTACCCAAGGGAGGGCTTCCTTAGTGAAGAAAGGGAGAGGACAGAACAGTGCTGGAAATTGGGTTGCTCCAAAGAAAGCTCTCTTCTGCCTGTCAGCTCAGGAAGCTGTCTTCTGCAAGGAGCCGGCAGGGACCAAATCTTTTGATCTGAGTCTCCCCAGCCCAAGCTCTGTGCCTACAATACAACAGAAATTCAAGGCATGTTGGGCATTGTGGCACACACCTATAATCCTAGCACTGAGGAGGCTGAGGCAGGAGGACTGCCGTGAGTCCAAGGCCAACCTGGGCTATATAGTGATTTCAAGGCCAGCCTAAACTCAAGAAATAAAAACAAAGAAAAAAAAAAAAAAAGACATGCAGGAGGCATGGATTGAGACGGGGACTTGTATGAGCACAGCTATCTTTCTACAAAGCACCCAGTGTGGTATGGCCTATAATCCCAGTGCTTTAGGAGGGTGCGGCAGGAGGATCAGAAGTCTGAGCCTAGTCTGGACATTTTAGCAATTTAGTGAAACCCTGTCTCAAAACAAAGGAAAAAATAATTTTTTTGAGAGGCTGAGGATGTACCTCAGTCTGAAAGCCCTAGATTCAACCACTAGTACCACAAAAGGAAAGAAAGAGGTAATCATGATATGGAAGGCAGATCTGAGCAGGGGCCTTCAGAGGCCCAGCTCGTGCTGTTGTGGTGGGGATGGAGGGGGCACTGAATGAGAACCGCCTTGCAGAGCCCAGCTTCTTTGTGTTCCTGAAGCCCAATCACCCCCTTTATGTGGCGAGAGAGGCCAAGTTACAGCACACCAGGAGGATGGCTGACCTTGCAAATGAGTCCAGAGCCCTAAATAGACCGTGTCATCACCGGTCCTATACTTTTAATTATTTACTGGTCAATGCATCTGCTCAGAAGGGAAACTAAATCCAAGGCAGTGGCTAGAGTTCTTGTTGGATTTTATATCACATTTATAGGAAATAAATATCACTTACCTTTCCAGTCTGGTAAGACCAGGTTAGCAGACCTAACTAATAATTAGGGTGTATGGAAAATGGAAAAGAAACCCACATTGTGACTTTGTTTTATAAATTACCCCTGACAAAGGGCCTCAGTGGCCACCTACTTCTGAGATCCCTCTTGCCCCTCAGGAGCTATCTCTTAATAAATCTTTCCTACTCTTAAAAAAAAAAAAGAAAGAAAATAGAAAAGAAAAAACAAAAGAAAATATAACAAAAACCTTTTATTGGAACTGGGAAGGACCCCCACTGAATGGTTATAAATGCAAAATAATCTGAGACTCTACCTGGTTTGAGGCTGTTAATCGTCTAACCCTGAGTGGGACCCTGTTTGAGAACAATCCCTTGAGTGTCCAGTAAGTAATATAGCTGCCTAAAAAGCTTAACTTTCTGAGGACTACTCCAGGCCAGCCAAAATGAAACATTTTCAAAATTAGTTTGGGTCACCGGGTCTTATAAAAATCATTTTAAACTGTACCCAGATCCTTTTCTTCTCTCATTTTCATGCAATTGTAGTCTGCTTCCCCTTTCTTTTTTTTTTTTTTTTTTTTTTTTTGAGACAGGGTCTTGCTGTGTAGTTCAAGCTGCCTTGAACTCACTATGTAGCCCAGGTTGGCCTCAGACTTGCAATGATCCTCCTGCCTCAGCCTCCTGAGTCCTGAGATTACACCACTCTGCCCAGCTTGCTTCCCCTTTCTTATACAGAAGGATGCTTAAAATGCACATTGGAGAGAGCAGCAGTACATCAGATAAACAAATGAACAAAAAACAGTTTCCAACACACTCTCAGGTGCCACACAGAAAGCCTCTTTTCTCCTTAATGGGAGGCTCAAGACTCCTGAGCAGGCCATGGAAGCTGAAAAATGGCTGCAGCCTCGTGTTCAGATATGCGTGTGGTATGCATGCACATTTGCCTATGTGCACAGGCTGCGCGTGTATCGCTGCTGGACTGCATGTGCTGCCTCAGAAGTGCACATGAGGTGTCTGACTGTCGGCATGTGTATGAGTGTTTACATGTGGCAGGCACGAGTGTGTGCACACATCTCCATCTCAGGAGCAACGTTCCTTCTGGGTGTTCCCACCAAGGGCACCTTAGTTAGTGGAGGAGATCAGACCAGTGTATTGCAGCTGGGGTAAGGGAGTGGGACAGCCTTATCCAAATCCCCAGCCTGTGCCTTACCTGTGTGTTCTTGGGCAAATTATTTACCTCTGAAAGTTTTGTCTTTGCTATACAGAAAATAAGGATAAAAATAGTGTCTGCCTCATTTTTTATGATGGATGGATAATGTGTGTGAAATACAGCATAGTGAAGAGCACGTGATAAGCACCTGAGAAACGACCCCTATTATTGCTCCTGGGCGCTCTCTAGCCCCTAGGTGCTGTATGTTTGTCTTTTCTGTAAGAAGTGGCTCACAAGGTGTCTAAATCCAAATGGGAGCTCAGAGGCACTAGGTGCTTTCACATTCTTAGAAAGCTCTGCTGCTCAGATTACCCTCTGCAGAACTAGATGTTCCTGGGATCCCAGAGGACCAGGTTTTATATAAAGAGAAAACTAGCCAGATCTTACTTGTCACAGTGCAACCCCTTAAGCCACCAGTGAGCATTGCTGAATTTCACCGGGGTTGGATCTGGTGCCACCCATGGCTATGTATCCCTCTAGGATCCCCACCCCAAAAGCTTCCTTTGACCTGGGATTGTGATCTCAGATGTCAGCCTGAATGGGAACCTTAGGGAAGAAAGCTCCCCCTCTGTGAATCCTCAACTTTCTGTCCTCTTATCTCTAAAACATTCATCTTTTGGTTGTAGCAAAGTACATTTGTTAGTCAAACAGCCAGTTAGTTCAGTGCTTGGATTTAAACACTGGTCATAAACACTTACTAGCTCAGTGATTTTAACTTTTTCAACTCTGTTTTCTCATCTCCAAAGTGGGGATAATACTGTGCCCGCCTCATCCAGTTGTATGAGGATTCAACAGAATACAGGTCTTAGTTATTTTCTTTCCTTACTGGGACTAAATACCTGACACAAGTTAAAGGCAGAAGGGATTATTCCAGTTCACAGCTTGTGGAGATTGCGGTCCGCGGTTGGCTGGCTACAAGGCAGGGCAGCTTGGCAGAGGGGCAGTGCAGAGGAGAAACAGTTCATGGCATGGCAGGCAGAAGGCGGCAAGCAGCAGAAGCAAGCCTGCCTTTCTCTTTTATCCCATGCAGGCTATCAGCCTTTCTGGTGGTGCCACGCAGAAATATGCCAATTCAAAGCAGTAGACTGTTCAGCACCACACTCCCTTAATCCCAGGATCATGTGCCCTACAGCCAGCCAGCTCTGCAAAGGCCCACCTATGGGTGCATGAGGCTTTGGGGTGACATCAGACACATGCCATAACAACACGTGAAGGCTGAGCCCTTGGCCTGGTACATCCTGAGTACAGTTTGGTTGTCGTTAGTGCTGCTGCTGCAGCCACCATGGAGGAGAAGGAACAACTGGGTATCGAATGCATAAGGAGCATGCTTAGGTAGACATTGAGGTTTGTCTTTGTGTATCTTTGAGATCCCTGAACATGTCCTCCTCAGAGAGGCTTCCCTGACTCAGGGCAGAAAAAGCATGGGACTCAGGGCCCTCTGGGTGAGCTGGAGGAAAATGTCAGGTCATCCCACAGGTGAATCTTTCTCCTTCCTAATAAACTCACCTCAGGGAGGAGGAAATGCCCCTGCCACCACTGCTTCTAAAAGCCTAAGGCCTGGGCTCACATCAGCCCCAAGGAAGAGAGAGCCAGGTCTCAGGGGAAGGATGAACCACTACCTGGAGGAGGGTGGCCTGGCCTGGGTGACTTCCTGCCCTCCTCCTCCAAATCCCTGGGCAGGGCTTCCCATCCAGAGGAAGCAGGCCCATCAGCTTATCCTTGGGTGAGGTTTCCAAAGTCAAGTGTTTAAAGGCAAATCATTGTTCTGAAGTTCCGTTAAGCTTGAATAACCGCCCTACTGAGAACTCCTCCAAGAACAAAGTGAGATTTTAAAAACCCACAGGATTACTTTGAGCCAAAGGCAATTAAAAGGGAGAGAAACTGGCCAAATCTCAATTCCAGGGCTCTCTTTGCAGCAGTGTGGTCAAAGAAGAGATCTAAGCAACCTACAGAGGGACACATCCCCTCGCTCCACTCCACTTCGATCAAGCCAAAACTTCCCACAACGGGCCAATCTCCTGTCTGTAAAATGGGACCAATACTGTGTGTATCTCAGGAAGGAGCCAGATGTGTCTTCCTCTCGGTCCCAGTTTAGCAGCTACTGCCTACGAGACCTTGGCAAGTTCCCATTCCCACTTCAGAGCTGTGGTTTTCTCTCTGAAACATGGGAACCTGGGCTTGAGGCCATTCCATGGCTATGCCAAGGTGAATGGGTTAGCAAGCGTTAAGGCAGGGGTAAAAGGAGGAAGGGAATAGCTAAAATTGATAAGAAGCTCGCTTAGAAGCCCTTGAGAAGACTTCCGGACAGCCCTGCACACAAGAGCATACACTCAAACACTTGCAGGCCCTTTGCTACCCGCTCTGTCTTTCCGTAAGCCAGGGGTGGGCTCACCATCGGGAATCCTTATTCTCCAAAGTATTTGTGACTCAGCTGCTCCCTCTGCTTTCCTTCCTCCCTCCTTCTCTTTCTCCTCCTTCTCCTCTTTCTTTTCCCCTTCTCTTCTTTTTCCTCCTCCTCCTTTCTCCTTTGTACTGCAGATTGAACCCAGGATCTTCAAAATAAGCTGCATGACCCCCTCCCAAGCTCCTTTCATTTTTTAAAATCTTGAGACAAGGTATTGCTAAGTCACTGTCTAGTTCAGGCTGCTCTTGAGCTCATTATGTAGCTGATGCTGGCCTCCAGCTCACGAGGATCCTCCTGCCTCAGCCTCCCAAGTGCTGGAATTACAAGTGTGCACCACCACACCCAGCTCTGTTTTGTTTTTGAGTTGAGGTCCCACTATCTTGCCCAGGCTGACCTTGAACTTGTGGGCTAAAGTGATCTCATCTCAACTTCCTAAGTATCTGACTACAAGTATGGAGTACAATTCCCAGCTAAAGTCTGTAGGTATTTCTAAATAACAAGAAAGTAGAAACTGAAAAATATGTTATTCTGTCGGCTTGGGGCGGGGGGGGCTTCTTTACTCTTAAAAAAAAGTGTAAATGGGGAAAAAATTCTCCCATTTCCTAATTCTGGACAGTTTCATGACATGTGAAACTACTACATCTAGCCTGGGATCACAGAGGAAAGTTAAGAAAGTTGTGGAGCTCGGGTAAGGCCGGGGCCTGCTGACTTAGCCGCTTCTGGTGCCTCCCTGCCTTGAGGCCTCTTGTTACATTCGCCAGTCGGTTCTCTGTGGGTGGGTCCTTTATTACACACATTTTCTACTACCTGGAGTCCAAAGCATCCTAAATGATGCATCTCGGCATGAGAACAACAAGGGAGACGTTAATCTGTGATTCCTACAGCTGGTCTCAGCTTCTTTATCTCATGATCTGAGTGTCAACAAACCCCGAGAAGTTCTGGAGTTTGGAGATAGCATTTTCTGTACGACATGACACTTAGTACAAGCTGCCACTAGCAACTGGTACAGAGCAGTAGGAGGTCTGTTCCGAGGCTGCAACAAAGAGTGACTCGAGGAGGGTCACCGATACGCTGTATTGCACTTTGTGGGAGATTCGTGGAGTTTTCAAGGGCAGCCTTTTGCCTTTTGTCTGCAGAACCTAAATGCTTCATGCGAGGAGCGTAAACTGCACAGTAAACCCTGGGATCAGTGCAAAAAGGGAGTGGCCCCAGAGGAGAAGGAGGGGCGGACCTTTATAGCCTGATGAGAGACAAATTGAAATGTCAGCATAGATTTAGAGGTCAGAGCACGGCAACTTATCCAAAGAACTCTCTGCAATGGGAACTTGAGGTCGATGGAGAAGACAGGTCTGGAGTTGGGGAGGTTCCTTCCACTCAAAAGTCTAGGCTGGATTATGCTGCTATAATAAACAACCTCAACACAAAGGCTTAGAACAATAAAGGCTAGTTATCACTCGGGTGATGTGGACATGGTGGGTTGGTCTCTCTCTGCTTTGTGTTACCCTCGCAATGGGACTCAGGCTAAGAAGATTGTCACCAGGACCATTGCCAGCACTGTGGCGCAGGGGAAGAGCACTCAGGAAGGGCAGTCAGCAGTCGACGCATCCACAAGTGGTAGGTGTCTTTGCTGTCCGAGCACCAGCCAGAGCTGATCATGTTGACATCATCGACTCAAAGGGCCTGAGGAAGTGAAGTTCGGTTGTGGCTTCATGGGGGAGAACTGGGGTATGAGAGTGGGCAGCACCAGTGACCATCCCAGGGACCTGCTTCATCCCATGATCTAGCTACAATCTGCCTGCGCAGATGAGGTAGAACAAAGCTCTCCACTTGCACAATTAAGGTTCGTTCACACCTGGCTTAATTGCTCTCACCCGGTGATGTTTGCTAATTCCCAGTAGCCGCATCCCGTGCAATAATGCTACCCACTCCTTCGGGCCTCTGACACTTCATTTTAACTTTTATACTAGTCAGGACCAGCATGAAAGAGGTCAGCTGGTATCTGTCTCTGGAATGCCGCCAGTCCCCACCCTGCCGGGCTTTCTTACCACCCTGCTGTCTCTGTTGTTTAGTGTTACATTCAGCTTCCGTCGTTCAAGCCCTCAAAGCTGTTTTGTCTAAAGGTCGCAGAACTGAAGCCCTGGTGACTCCTTGCTCCCAGCTCAAATCCCCCTCCTTGCAGCTCCCCTGCTTCCCTGCTTTCTCCAGCCGGGGCCTGAGCTCAGCTCCTTTGCTTTGACTGCACTGCCCCAGCAGCCTTCACACACGCTCTTCTCAGCAGCAGTCGTGGAGGGATACTCCTCAGCCACAGAGAAGGCCAAACTTGAATCCTTCGCAGGAAAATGAATGTACCTTGATTCTTTGATGCTAAGTGAGATAAATCAGACACAGGAGATTAAATACCACATGGCTTCTCTTATATGACAAATCCACTATATAAATAATTTCAAGAGCAAAATTGAAGAGAGATAATAGGGAACAAGGAGATATACTTTGTAGAGATGGGAAGGAAATCTGGGAGTAGGGGAAGATGGGAGGGTGGGGGAGTGGAAGGGGAAGTAGAAATGATTAAGATGTGGTCTGTGTGTGTACCAGTTCCTCAAGATGAATGTAATTACTGTGCATAGCAAACCTATACTGATAAAAAAGGAAACTTTCAAAAACAGCCAACTCAGGAACTGTAAGTGAGCAGAGCGTGCTCCGTGAGGGCCGACGGAGGTCAGGGGCTAGCGGTGAGGGCGTTTGGGCTAACAGCCTTACTCACACAGCGAGGGGAGAAGATGTATGAAAAACAGTTTTAAAAGGTCATGATGGTTGGTTTATTTATGCCTGAGAGATCTTTATACAACTGTTCCTGACAGAGTGTTTATAGTGTACTTCAGCGACAGCAAGACAGGGTTCAATTTCTTTCTGCAGGGAAGTCCCAACTTACTGTTCTCAGGGGAGGACGGCTTTTTCTTGAAGGTTTGATCTGGTCTTGTAGGCACAGAATAAAAATAACAGTCTTATAGCTAGAGTTTGTGAGAGAATACAAAACACGTTTTCTCAAAGAAGTGATACAGAAGAGTTTGAGAGCAGGGAGAAAAATAGGGAAGCGGTTGAAAATACTTTATGTAGAAATATGTGTGCATGTCAGTGTGTGTAATAAAACTCAAATCTCAGGTCAAATGATTCATTTAGCTTCTTTTCCTGATACTATAGGAGACTGAGCTTATATAACTAAGCGTAGAAAGCCATCCGTCTGGAATGTCTCGCTTTTACAATCGTACATCTGAGCTGTTTAAATGTTTGTGCACTAGTTATAAATCATGGCTCTTTACTGAGTGGAAATGCTTAGGAATTCAAACATGCAAGCAGATGTGAAAGGCATTGGTTAACGTTCTAGAACTGAAGGAATCACCAACATGCATTCTAAGCTATTGTGCTGCCCACCCATGGTGTAATGTATTCATTCACCTGTTGAAGGAGCGGAAATCACCACTTTGGAAAGAACAGTGGCATTTACATATGCATAAGCTTCCTCCTGTAAAGAAATATCTAGCCTGGTGTGGTGGCACCTGCCAATAATACCAGGATTCTGGGAGACTGAGGCAGGAAGATTGCACATTTGGCCTATCTGGCAACTTAGCAAACCTTGTATAAAATTAATTAATTAATTAAGCAAAGCTACATAAAGAAGGACTAGGGCTCTAGCTCATTGTGAAGGCCTTGAGTTTGATCCCTGGTAGTGGGGAAAAAAAATCATTTGCCTTTCATGTTTTTTTTTTCCACCCCAAGAACACTCTACCACTACACACCCAGCCCTTTTTATATTTTATTTTGAGACAGTTTCCCAGGCTGGCCTTGAACATGTGATCCTCCGGCCTCCCTGGCAAGAGTAGCCGGGATTATAGATGTGCACCATCACATCCAGCTGCCCTTCATCCTTGAGTCCTCAAGATGGCAGGGTCTCTCCGCCTGTTGGTATCTGGATAAAATTGGCTATGGCCCTGTCATGTGTGGTGTATGGGCCAAGTGTGTTCTCTTGGATGCTTAACATCATGGCGCTCTGAGCTTTGCATCTGCAGGGAGCTGCCTTGTGTTCCTGGCCCCTCTCTACTCTCCAAAGTCCAGATGTGAGGCCTCATTCAGTCTCCGCTGGGCAGCACCAACATAAGACAGTGGTAGAACAGCTCTGCTTCCATCGCAGGTGTGAAGGCAAGGGGTGTTACATCATGACAGCATGATAAATCACCTAACGCTGGCTTCTAAACATCACTGTTCTCAAAAGTGCTTCACCCCCGGGGTGTTCCTTTCTGCCAGTTCTTGTTCCAGCTTCTTTCATGTGCCTCCTCCTTTCTCTCCTCTGTGATGCGGGGCCCACTTCTCCATACCCAAAAGGTCCATATGGCCGCTTTGTTCTCCAGACAAAGCTTTCTCCCTTAAGAACTTCACCTCCAGCTTTGCAAATCATATTTCTGTCCTCAGAACTCGTTATCAAGATTGATCACATTTTTAAACTAAATTTGTTCCCTTCTCTCACTCTTGCTGTGCAATGATAGGCCCTCTAGCTTAAAGTATTTTCTTGATTGTAGGCTAAAAATTTAAGACTTTTAATATACTGTATTTATGCCTCATATCTCATTCTGATGACCATTCAGCTTTTTATAAAAAAATGTCATTGCTGAGGGCGGGGGATATAGCTCAGCGGCACAAGTGCCTGCCTGGCAAGGCGCAAGGTCCTGAGTTCAATTCCCATTACAAAAAGATATATATCATTGCTTACAGTCTTAGTTACTTTGCTCACTGCTGAGACAAAATACTCCACACCCAAAGTTAAAGGAGCAAAGGTTTATTTAGCTCACAGTTTGTAGATCAGTCCATAATTGGCTGGCTCCAAGGCAGGGTGGCATGGCAGATGACACTGTAGAGGAGAAGCAGCTCATAGTGATCAGAAGGTAATAAAGCAACCAAGAAATGACCACTTTATATCTTGTCCAGGCTGCTTAAGGGGGGGTAGCACTCCCGACCTTAGTCCTGGCACTCTTGATCCTAGCATTGCATCATGAATCAATCTCCGTGTCATATACTCTAGATCTGACCACTTCTGAAACAGTCCCACCTATGACTGCATGAGGGCTTAGGGTGAGGGGAACCTAGACACATGCTATAAAACTTATAAAAAGGCATGATTACAGCAGAGAGAAAACTCTTCCCGCAGTAGACATATAAATGGGACCCAATACATGTAAATGAAAGATTTTATGCTACAGAGAGAGTTATATTTGTATAGTTAAAGACGAAAGTGCTTAGCCCAGCCATACACAGTGGTACATGCCTCACATTCCAGCCTCTGAAGAGGGGGAGGCGGCAGTACTGCTTGACCCTAGAAGTTCAAGATCAGACTGAGCAAGGCATCAAGATCTCATCCCTATGGCCACAAAAACAAAAAGCAAAAAAACTACTTGATCCAAAATAATTTTCACTTATAATTTTGGTTATACCTGGTATTTGATAGCTATTGTGACACTAAGGCTGCTCCCCAAACCACCGCAGAACTCAGTGGTTGTTGTTGACACACACGCGCAGTTGGAAAAGGGCCTGGCTCATCTAGACTTGGCTCGGCTCCAAGGTGAAGCTTTGGTCTGTGTCCCTCCCCTGCTTGTCTTTTTCTGAGACTGTGGCACATCTTTCTCCTGCAACAGTGGCAGTGCAAGAGGAAAAGCTTCACCGTACAGGCTCCTTTCAAATCTTTGCTTGCATTACGCCTACTGGCATCTCTCGGCTAAAGTAAACATTAGTGGGGCAGGGAAGAAAAATTCTCACAGAGCGGAAGAGAAGGGGAAAGAATATTGAGAACAATGACATAAGCCATTATGTAAACCAAGTGCCACATCATTGTCCATCAGGTCCCACATGTGTCTGTCTGCCAGCCGCATCCGCCAACAGTGGCTTAAACCAAGCGGTCACAAGTCTGTTAAATACAAGGCATGTCAGGGAAATGATGTGTTCATTTCCACAAAAATTTTCCTTCCATAAACTTGCATTAAAGACAAAATTGACAGTGTCCTTGCAGTGATTTCTTGAGGTGAAATTGCCTGGTATGTCATCAAATTCCTCTAATTTCTGCAACCTATTCTGAGACAACTATGTGCAGGGAAGGACAGTCTACAGACACTGAATATCATGATGCATCCAGCCAAAGTATCTGTAGTATAAAATGAGGAAGCGTAAGCAACACTGATAAATGTTCATTTAATTAAGTTCACATTAGTTATTTGAAATATCACGTAAATTCAAACTTGTTAGTATCTTACCACCTGGCTGGTCAGTCGGATCCTTACCAGAAATTCTGGTGTATAGAAATCTTACTTATCTCTATTTTGTTTTGTTTTGTATTGTTTCGGTGCTGGGATTGAAATCAAAACTTTGCACACTAAGTCCATGGACTATCACTGAGTTCCACCCACAGTCCTCTGGTCTCTTTTCTGTTGTTTTTTTGTTTTTCCAGTGCTGGGGTTTCAACCCAGGGCCTTGTGCATGCTAGGCAAGCACCCTACCACCAAGCTACAGCCCAGCTCTCCGGTTTCTTGATGTGGCGCAGATGCTGGTAAAATATGTCTCATGTACAAATGGAGCCCATTTCCTGTCTCAGTGAATAAAGTTGGACTGGAAGCCAGCCACTCCCTTTAGCTCATGTGCTGTCTGTCTGTGGCTGCTTTCACTCTGCGAAGGCAGCTTGAGAAGTAGCAACAGAAAAGACAGACCACAGAGCCTGGAATGACACCAAGGGTAGCCAGTCTTGAACTCACATAGTGTGAGACAGTTGGAATTTGGGGATTTGGGTTATTTACACAGATCTAAAGTGAATATTGTCCTTGAGCTATCCATAGGGCAAGCTATTTATTTATTAAGGAAATCAGTGATGTAAACAAAGCCTGCAGATAATTTTAACCTATTTAAGGAAACAGTCTTTTTAATGCTTTAGGTTATGAGCACTCATTTCCAAGAGGCAGTTATTATTACACCAATTATATAATTTGGTGTAATTTTTATTATTACAACAATTATAAAATTTGTATGGAATAGAGATATAGATCAGTGGTAGAACACTTGCCTAGCACTTGTGAGGTCCTGCATTTGATTGTTAGAACTGAAAAAACAAAAACTAAGTCTGTCTAGATCCTGGCAATCTTCTAAATATTGCTTTGTGGCCGGGTGTGGGGGTGCACATCCGGCAACAAAACAATACCAGAAATACTTAATAACAGAAAAAAAAATTATAAATTATCCCAGCACTTAGGAGGCTGAGGCAGGAGGGTCACCCTGAGTTCAAGGTCAGCCTGGACTACATAGGGAGTTCAAAGCCAGCCTGAACTATACAGAAACACTCTGTACAAACAAACAATTGCAAAAACCTCCTTTGTTAACCTTTTATGGAGACAGCTCTGTATAATAAATCAATGTTTTAAAAAATATACTTATCATTATGTGAAACTTTTCACTGCAGTCGGCCATCTCAACTCTTCTCATACACATAATCGCATTTGGATTAGTATGGCTCTACCATGCTAAATTCATAAGTATTTGAAAACACCAACCTCAATCTCTTCTTAGAGACTGGAAAAATCAAAATCTTTTACCTTGTCAAATGTCACTCTTGTAGATAGTCTGACAACTTACAGAGAACCGCCACCTTCAGCTGGATGTGGTAGCATGCTCACCTCTAATCCCAGTACTTTGGGAGACTGAGGGAGGAGAATTCCAAATTCAAGCCCAGTTTAGATGATTTAGTGACTTAGTGAGACCCTATCTCAAAAAATGTAAAAATGGACTGGGGATGTAGCTCGGTATGAATGTGTTCTGGAGTCAACCCCCAGTACCACACACACACACACACACACACACACACACACACAAAGAGATGAAATGAAATGAAACAGCATAGTGGTGCACAGCTGTAATCCCAACACTTGGGAGGCCGAGGCAGGAGAATCACTGTGAGTTTGAGGCCAGCCTGGGCTACATGGTGAGCTCAAGGCCAGCCTGAACTGCTAAGTGAGATTCTGTGTCAAAAGGGGAAGAAAGAAAGAGAGAAAGAGAGAAAGAAAAAGAGAGAAAGAGAGAAAGAGAAAGAGAGAGAGAAAGAGAGAGAGAAAGAGAGAGAGAAAGAAAGAGAGAAAGAGAGAAAGAAAGAAAGAAAGAAAGAAAGAAAGAAAGAAAGAAAGAAAGAAAGAAAGAAAGAAGAAAGAAAAGAAAGGAAGGAAGGAAGGAAGGAAGAAAAAGAAAAGGAAGAAAAATAAATAAAGACTTAGAGAGAAAGCACGTAAAGATGTAAAGTGACAGTTGGCCAGGACATACCTATAATCCCAGCTACTTGGGAGGCTAAAGGAGGAGGATTATACATTTGAAGCCAGGCTGAGCAATTTAGCAAGATACTGTCTCAAAATAAATCTTTACAAAAGGGCTAGGAGCACTGGCCTAACAGGTACAAGGCCTTGGTTTCCACTCTGAGAAAGAGAAGGAAGGAAGGAAGGAAGGAAGGAAGGAAGGAAGGAAGGAAGGAGGGAAGGAAAGGAGGGAAGAAGGAGGTGGGGAGAGAGAAAACAAAACAAAAACACATGTCAGTAAATGTTCATATATTTCAGGTAGTTGAGTAGAATTGAAAAATGAGAAATTTCTACTGGGTATTGAATTACATGTGTTTTTCTGCGTTCTGGGATTCACTTTAAGTCCTAAATGCAACCTCAGTAAGAGGCCTTGGTGGTAGAGGAGTTCATTCCAGTCCCTTCTCCACTCAGGGCTGTAATAAAACTCTCTGTAAGATTCAGCACCTAGACCTGGACTCCAAAATTGGAGATTAGTCAAAACAAAAGAGGTGCTAATGGACCCTACTTCTGAAAGGAAGCTATCCCAGTAACCATCAGGCAGGAAGGGACCATGGGTCATCATGGGTTTCCTTTATAAGTCACATGAGTTTAGAATCTGTGAAATAACAACTGCACGTACCCAGGCCAGTGCACTCACTTGGCTCAAATGCCTGTTTTTTTGTTCCAGGAGTTGGGTGGGAGAATGTGCTGCTAAAGGGAGAAGAGGCAGCTTCAAGTGCTGCAGAAACCTCTGGCCCAGACATGACTATCAAGGTAAGGGATCTTGCTTGGGTGGATTCTCCAAGTGCATCCCTAGAGCACTAGAGCACGGAGCCTAAGGTCAGCTTCTGTGGGCAGGGAGAATGAACACCGCCTCTCTACACTGCTAGGGCTCTCTTTATTGACTGACTTCCTGGTTGGGAGCCAGACAGGGTTTCCTGAAATCTGGGAGTGGATTAAGATGCCCTTTAGAAGCCAAATCCCGGACATGATTTCCAGTAGATCTGTTTGGGGTCTTCAGCAAACATCTATCTGCCTGCATGTCGACTATTTATAAATGGTAGCCCTTGTGGGGTCAGTGAAGTAAATCTGAAAACTCTGAGCTAAGAAATGAGGCCCCTCTGTGCATTGTGAAGAAAGGTCAGAGACGCATAAAGTAGCTTTGATCTCGACTCAAGATTTCCACTGATGTCAGCGGGAAGGCAGCACATGGCCCACTCCCGCTGGAATGCTTATGGCCAAAGTTTACAAAATGAATCATCTGGAAATCAACGAAATTGTCCTTGTTCAAATGAAATTCATAATTGCCTAGATTAAAGAATCTGCAGTGAAAGTGATCAGAAACTCAACCACTTCCCTTCTGTGACTGGATTTCACAGAAAGGGATAGTCTTCCTCTCCTTCCCTAAGCCAGCCTGCTGCTGTGTTTTGGTTAACAAAGGCTGGAGGTGGGAGGGCTTTCTCACATTTTTGCATGAATGATTAGAATTTTACTGTGTATCTCTTCTGAATGTTTCTATGAAAAATAAAAAATAATGTCCCTTTTTTGCATTGAGATATCATGCAGCTATTTCATGCCTGGGATTATTAGAAGTTATACAAAAAAATATATAAAATGAATTGATTTAATTTTTATAATGTGAAGACTGTATTTATGTGAGTTACAAAAGCTAAAGGCAAGCTGGGGATAGTGGAACATGCCTATAACTTCACCCCTCCAGGGGGCTGAGGCAGGAGGGTCACATATCCAATCCCAGCCTGAGCAACTTAGTGATTTACTGAAATCCCTTCTCAAAAGCTAACTAACTAACTAACTAAATAAATAAATAAATAAGGACTAAAGATGTAGCTCAGGCAAAGGGCCTGAGTTCAATCCTCAGTACTGTAACAGAACAAAACCACAAAGAAAGAAATGCTGCTATGATGAAATATGCAAGAAAGACAACTGTGATGAAATTGAAAGAAAGATAGGATAGCAACCTGATTGGTTAAGAGTCAACTAATCTAAATAATAACTATCCAGGGCTGGAAGTTTGTTTACCTTTAATCATGTGTATTAGAAGTTGAAAGATAATAGTATAAATTTGGGGTGATATGTTGGTGTTTTGTTGGCCATATGGACAAAGACTAAAAAGTTCAAGTCCAGAAACATGACAGAGGAAGGTGGATGATGGTACTAAAACTTGGTGGAGGGCCAGGGGGATCTAGCTCAGTGGCACGAGTGCCTGCCTGGCAAGTGCAAGGTCCTGAGTTTGATCCACGGTAACAAAATAAAATAAAACTTGTTGGAGTGAAATTTGCTATCTGGAAATGTCATTATTTGAAAATTGGCTTTTGAGATTTATTGCCAGGATAGCTGCAGATAGGTGTAGTTGGACAAATAAATGATCAGAAATACTGGGCTTGGTTTTCATAGAAGGAAATGATGTATTCTAAAAGAAGCAAACTTCAGTGATTAAACTGGATTGTCCACCTGTTTGGAAGCTGCCTAGGGGTCAAGTAAAGCAGGAGTCTGGGTATGTCTGGGCAAGTCATGGAGGCGTGACCTTGGGGACTGTATCTGGTCCCACATTCTGCACTATTTCCATGCTCTGCTTCTTGGCCACCAGAACTAAGCATCTTTTCTTTGCCATGGCATCTGCTATGATATTTTTGCTTTAGAGCCAGCCTACCATGGACTGAACTCCCTGAAATCATGAGCCAAATTAAACTTTCCTTCTTTATGCTGTGGGTGTTGAGTATTGTGTCTCAGCAACAGCACATCTGACTACTATGCACGTCTTGTCCAAGTTCCATTTTACAATGTTCAAACATAACCAGTGTACGGATCCTTGGTACCAGAATCTTGACTGAAGTATTTGGGCCCCTTTAGTGTAGGTGTGATTCTGTCTCTTATTTTTCTGTCTTTTAAGAAATACTTGGCAATTTTGACCACGTGTGGCATACGCCTTTAATCTAGCATACAAGAGGCTGAGAAAAGGGCATCATGAACTCTACACCATTTTCAGCTATATAGCAAGTTGTAGGTCACTGTGGACTATGTAGCAAGATCTGTCTCAAACTATATCCCCCCCCAAAAAAAATCATGATAAAAAATACTTGGGGATTTATTTTAAAGATTTAAACTATTTTATGTGTGTGCTAAGGATTGAGCCTCATGCATACTAAGCAGATGCTTTACCACTGAGCTACACCCCAGCTCTCTAAATGCATTTCTATTTTGCTTAACTATTTCAAGTGTACAGTATTCATTCTTCAGAGTGGATTTAGTTCTTGTGAACTAAAAATCATATTTTTATGAATAAAAATGAAAGAAGATAAAAGGGAAGAGAGAACAGCTCTGCTCCTGCATCTCTGGCTTTGCTGACCCTGACTAAGGGGAAATGGTAACATTATGGAGTCAGTGCAGAAAAGACTACAGAAAGAACTGTTGGCTTTGTAAAATGGTCCACTTCTTGGAAGGACCATAAATAAGAAGAGTGCTCAAACTCAATTGCATAGTGAATTGTAGACCCAGAAGTTCCACCAGGTACATCATATGAAGGAGAAAAAATTCAACTTTTATTTTTTTCTACTGGGACTCAAAACTTTATTGTATTTATTTATTTTTATTTTAGGAAAAAAAGGAAAACAAAATTTCATTAAAATGTAGTAGAAGAATAATAGTTAATACATGACATATTATTATATTTAAAGTAGTTACTCAGAATACAAGATATGAGCATAAAAAACTCCCCAAAGGATATTAGCACAACCCTTTCTTTTCAGTGTACTATGAGAAACTAGTAATACAACTATTTTGTATTTTTTCCTTTTCTCTTCCTTCCTTTTCCCTTTCTCCCATCCTAGTTCCTTTATTCTTCTGAACAATTTTTTTCCATTTCACAATATCTATTGTACATTTGGACCTTTACTTTTCCAGTTTCTCACACCAAGGAGACAACACAATGTCTACACATGTGAATCTACTTTATTTCTTTTATGAATATGGTCTCAAGTTACATCCATTTACATATAAAGGTCTTAAGTTTATCTTTCTTTATAGCTATAGCTGTAGAATTTGCTCCTATGGTTAAAGGTATCAGGTTCATAGTTACTACAGTTTGTCAGCACCTATACCATACTTGATGCTATTCTTATTGCTAACTGCACTGCTTTAGCCAGGATGTCATACATGTTATAATTAGTTTTCTCCCTTACATGATAACACTGCAATTGTATGGGGTCAAAATCATCACCATAGTATAATACCAAAGGACTGCATGCTGAACCAAATAGAAAATCTTCATTCTTCACAAATTGGGAAGGTAGCTTCTTGAGATAGACATAAAGAGCCATCTAGGAAGACATCCCTGAAGAACAGACATATCCTAGGAAAGCCTTGATAGTAGTGGTAATGCTATCTACCATAAGAAATTGGCAAGCAGCAACACAGAAAACAAAATAAAATAGAAATGGGGAATAGGAAATGACAGGACACAGAAGCGAAATGCAACCCCAGAGCCCTAGCCCATCCCAGGCCCCTCGCCCCTAGCCTGGAGCACAGTGAGATAGAGGAAGCTGGCAGTCAAGCACAGGAGCTTTCTGAAATGATAACAGCAGAAGTGAAAAAACAAATGGAAAAGGCTATAGAAAAAATAATCTCTGAGGTAGAAAAAGAAATGACAGAATAAAAAAATTAGGGAAGACACAGATAAAGAAAATAGAAGACCTTAGGAAAATGATGGAAACCATAAATGCCCAAAATAGGTAAGAAATGGAATCCATGAAACAGATCCAAACAAAAATTCAAGAAATCAGAACCTCCATTGAGGGCTGGGGATCTAGCTCAGTGGCACAGTACCTGGCTGGTAAAAGCAAGGTCTTGAGTTTAATTCCTGGTACAGAAAAAAAAAAACCAAAACTCTATTGAAAGTATACACAACAGATTGAATGGAGGTGAGGACAGAATATTGGATCTAGAAGACAGGATTGGAGCTAAAGAGCATGAAAAGAAAGATACCTTGGTTTTTGTTTTATTGGTTTTTTTTTTTTTTCCGGTACCAGTAATTGAACTCAAGACTTTGTGCTTGCCAGGCAGGTGTTCGTGCCATTGAGCTAAATCCCTGGCCCCAAGAAAGATATCTTGAACATAAGCAAGGAACCATGAAAAATCAATCCAACAGCTACAAGATGAAGCAGAAAAGAACAACATGAGATTTATTGAGGTCAATGTGAAAGCCCGAGACAGCACAAATGCCATTAAAAACCCCTTCACAGAAATAATGGCAGAAAACTTCCCAAATGTGGATAAAAATTTGACATACAAATAAATGAAGCATATACAACTCCAAACAGCCAGTACCAAAATAAATCCATACCAAGGAATATAATAATCCAGATTCCAGAAATTCAGCACAAAAACAGACTATTAAGAGCAGCTAGAGAAAAGAAATAAATCACCTATAAAGGAAAGCCCATTAGAATCATAGCAGATTTCTTAACACAAGCCCTCAAATCAAGAAGTTTGGAGTGAGGAATTTCAAGCCCTAAAAGAAAACAATCTCCAGCCTAGATTGATGTACCCTGTAAAACTATTTTTCAAAATTGATGGAGAATTAAGATACTTCCATGAAAAAGAACACCTGAGGACATTCATGATCACCAAACCAGCTCTTCAGAATGTTCTGAAGGATATATTAGAAAGAGAAAATGAATACCACAATAATTGCTGGGCATGGTGGTGCACACCTGTAATCCCAGCACTCGGGAGGCTGAGGCAGGAGGATTGTTGCGAGTTCGAGACCAGCTACAAAGTGGACTACAAAGTGAGCTCAAGGCCAGCTTTTTTTTTTTTTTTTTTTTTTTTTTGCGGTACTGGGGATCGAACTCAGGACCCTGTGCTTGCTAGGCAAGCGCTTATTCCACTGAGCTATATCCCCAGCCCAAGGCCAGCTTTAACTGCATAGCAAGACCCTGTCTCAAAAACACACACACACAAAAAAAGGAAGAAAAAAAGAAGAAAAGAGACAGGATAATTCTTTTTATGTGTGAGCATGCAACAAGAATCCAACCAGAACAAAATGGCAGTACAGCATCTTGAGGATACTTGTCAGTGTTATCCTCCCAGCAGAACATAATCTTACTGAGAAAATGAGCACTTTCATCACTCAGTCTTTGAACTTTAACCTTTGACTGGAAGTGATTTATAGACAGTAAAGACTATTTCCTCTGACTATGTTTTCACCCCTGTGCATTCTGGGTGCATGTTGCTTACTGGTTTCATCTATGCAATTTATATGCTTTTATTAGTCCTATAGTATTAATGCAAGTTTTTAGGAAATGTCAAACATAGTTCCTTTCTTTTATGTTTTTCAGCTTTTGAAAAAGTTCCAGGTCCTCATGTATTGTACAATAACAATGATTTCCTTGGTGGTTTTGCAATGTTTGCTGCCAGCCACGGGTATTATACAGGAAAAGTTTTCATGAATTCCTGCCACTCGATGATTAATGCATGACAGAGCCTATGAAATGAACCTGCCAGTTATACTGCGATTATAAATATAGCGAGGGAGCCAGCATTACTTTCAAAGTCACCCCAACTGTTTATATTTAGATTCTGTGCCCAGTGACCCTAAGATTAGCGGCATGAATTAACATATGTCTTTAAAGGACTATGATGAAAGATCATTGTATATTTATTTAATCAATATGGGAGGTTTTCAGCTGATGTTGGCAGAGAAGTATAGTACGTTACCATGCCTATTGCAAAGATAAATTCTTTTGTTATAAGAAAAGAATAGAAATAAAGGCAAAGAGAAAGGAAGGTATTTAAATATACTAATAAACACTGCAAATATTCTGGAGTTCCTGTTAGTGTCGACCCTTTCTCACTAAACAATTTGGGAAATCTCTAGGTGATTGTAACTAAGGAAAATGCTTCTGTTTAAATATCATTTAGTTTCTTGAATGATGCAGCAGTTTGTTTTTACTTTAATACCATGCTATGTCCTATCCAACATTGCTTTACATCATAGCTTTGTGTATAAGGGAAAATATTATTTTTTCTAAGTGGCTGATATTTATTAATTAACCACAGACGCTTCCTTGTGTATTTGTCTATAGCTATTTTTAACAGCTGCTTCACATACCCTTGTGATGTTGGCTATTCCTGCCTTCTTCCCTGGAATAACAATATTTTGAATTGAATTTACTGATCCATCCCAAGGGAAAATATCAGCAGAAATCAAAACTCCTACAGCAGTTTGCTTTCTTTCACATTACTATCTTTGTGCTTCTAATTTTTCTTTCTGAAAAAGGCACAGAATTTTTTGCAAAACCATAATTATCTGATTGTAGTTTTGTGTACTGTATGTAGCATTTTAATACTACATCTTATTTTGAAATGACCAAGTATTGCTTCTAAAAATACACATGACCCAGACAAGTGAATTCTTTCATAAACAAACTTCTAGCCAGGAGTGGTGCCTGTAATCCCCACACTCTGGAAGACTGAAACAGGAGGATGGCATATTTGAGCCTACCCTTGGCAGTTTAACACGACCCTGTCTCAAAATTAAAATTAAAAATAAATGTAGCTCAGTATGAAAGCTCTGGGTTCAATCTCAAGCAAAACAAAACAAAACTTCTCCTCTAAAGAACACTGAAGTTCCAGGTGTAGTGGTGCATGCCTGTAATACCAGCACTCAGGAGGCTGAGTCAGGAGGATCGTTGCAATTTTGAGGCCAGCCCGGGCTACAAAGTGAGCTCAAGGCCAGCCTGAACTGCATAGGAAGACCCTGTCTCAAAAAGACAAAAACAAACAAACAAAAAAATAGAACACCGAAGTAAGAGCATTTATATTAAAAACACTTTCTAAATACATTGATATAGGTAGGAACATCCTATGACCCTGTTTGACAGATTTTTTAGAGTGGTACAGAGGATCGAACCCAGCGTCTTGCGCATGCTAGGCAAAGAGCTCTACTACTGATCTATTCCTCCAGCAGCTTGTAGTTTTAAATTAATGTCATGGGTTGAATTTTGAAACACTAGCCACACCCCCCCCCCAAAGATATGTCTAAGTCCTGACTCCTGGTACCTATGATGTGATCTTAACTGGAAAAAGCTTTTCTGAAGATAGAACTAAGAATCTTGAGATGAGAGTACTCTATATTAACCAGTGTTGAACCCTTTGACACGTGACCTTCTAAGAGTTAAAAGAGAAGGAAATGAATATGCATGAGAAAGCCCATACAAACAGAGGCAAAGACTGGAACTCTGCAGCCCCCAGCCAGAAAACAAGGGGTAGAACTGGGGGTGGGGTGTATCTCAGTGGTAGGGTTGGTTCCCCAGTGTCCCAAAGCAAAACATAGCAAAGGGAGCATAGGTAGCCAGGAGGGGCAGGAAAGGGGTCACCTCCGGAAGCGCCAAAGGAAGTACAGCTCTGCCAGCGCTTTGAGTCTGGACTTTTGGCCTCCAGAATTGAAAGAAGATCAGTTTCTCTTGTTTTAAGAAGCCAACTTTGCGGCAATTTGTTATGTCAGTCCTAGGCGACTAATACACTCTACCAAGAATCACACCTACACGTCTTGAGTATTGACACCATAAAGGCTGATAATTATTATGTAGATCCATTGCAGTTTTCTTATATTACCATGTTAATATGTTTTACCTTTTCTCGTTTTAGAAGAACCACATTTTTTTCAGCTTATATCATTATGGTTTACTAAAAGGAAGGGTAGTCATACTTCAGGATAGGTTCCATGTTACTTCTGTTCTGCTGCTTGTCTAAACACTGACAAAATTAATCAGTCCATAAATTAAAGGTATGGATCAGTGTTTTTTCTAAAAATTGCCTGACTGTGAGTATCACCTTCAGCAGTGTAAAAAGCAATAATGGAAAGGCAGATTCTTAAGTTTCTTCTTTAAAATTCAGATTCAGACATAGGCATGGTGGCACAAACCTGTAATCCCAGCACTCTAGGAGGCCAAGGCAAGATGATTGCAAGATCAAGCCCAACCTGGGCAACTTCGCAAGACCTTGTCTCAACATATAAATTTTTTAAAGGGCTGGGATGTAGCTCAGTGTGAAGGATCTGGGTTCAATCCACAGGAAGGGAAAAAATAAATAAATAAATGAAAATTTGAAGATTTGGGTCTTTGTGGTGCTAGGGATAGAACATGCACGCCAGGCAAGCACTCTGTCGTTAAGCTCTATCCTTAGCCCAGGAATTGGCATTTTTAATAAGTGTTCTAGGTGACTTTCATAACCACTGCTGGAAAACGTTGTTCTAGCATATCACTAAGTATGGTGGTGTCGTTGAATCAGTCCTGCCTCTCTAGCTGTCCAACTGATCTGAGATCTGGTGATCACCCTCTTCATGACTCTTTAATTACCTTCCTTTCCAACACTGAACAAAACTCACACTTTGTCACTGTGACTCCAGTTCCATTTCCAGCCTTGTCTTCACCATGTATCTCTCTGTCCCCATCCCTACCCTCTCTATCTAATCTCTGACAGCCAGAAAAGGCTAATCCGATGGTGGCCCTTGGCCTAAAATCTGAAAACCTTCCCTGCCTTTCCCTTGCTCTCGGAGCAAAGAACTCCTGCCAAGTGCAGGTGCAGTTTTGTGGTTGCTGTTGTTTCTGGTATCAGAAATTGAACCCAGGTCCTTTTCCCTGAGCTACATAACCAGTCTTTTTTTTTTTGTCTTTTGAGACAAGTTTTCATTAAGTCACTAAGTTGTCCAAGCTGTGCTTAAATTTACAATCCTCCTGCCTCAGCCTTCCAGAGTTCTGGGGTTACACGTGTGTGCCACTGTACCCAGAAATTCAGTTTTTAAAGCCCCACAGCTGTGCTTTGGGGCAGTGCTAAAATCAGAATGGGACAGGGCAGATGAGCCTGGGCTCCCGTGTAGGAATGACTCGCAAATTCGTGATGCCCTCCATATTTAACAACAGAAACCGAGTAATAACAGCTTTTACCCCTTGCTCCCGGGATCATCTTCCGCTCCCTCCCTCTCTCTCCGGCCTTCGTAATTCCCTGTCAGGTCTGTAACTCTGATGTGCCCTCTTCCAACTGCACGTTCTGCGTGCTTTCGCAGGACTAGTTCTCCCTCATAGCCAGGGACATGATGAACCACAGATGTCACCGCGTGATATCCAGTCTCCCCTGCTGATGTCACGCCCATCGGAGGGAACATCCCCATCACTCAGCCCAGTGTCCGAGTGTGTGTGTGTGTGTGTGTGTGTGCAAGTGTCACTATGTGTTCAAGAAGCAAATGCAGACGGAGCTTAGGCAGCTGAGAAAACCATCTCCGGCCTGCCTCAAGGTTGCGGTTCTTTCTCTTGCTGCTCCCCTGCACAGGCCAGTTTATTTATTTATTGTTTAGGATTGGGGATTGAATGAGGACCTTCACACAGAACTACATCCCCAGCCCTTTGTTAATTTTTTATTTTGAGATAAGGTTTCACTAAATCACCAAGTTGCCACGATGGGACTCAAACTAGCTGTCCTCCTCCCATAGTTTCTCAGGTGCTGGGATTACAAACATGTGCTACTAAGCCTAGCTGTGTCCTCCCCTTCTTACAGGCTCTATTTTTTTTTTTTTTTTTTTCTTTTTTTTTTTTTTGGCGGTACTGGGGATCGAACTCAGGACCCTGCGCTTGCTAGGCAGGTGCTTATTCCACTGAGCTATATCCCCAGCCCCCTTACAGGCTCTAAATTAGGGCTCCTCCACCACCTCCACAACTACCACTGCTTCTTCTCCTCCTTCTTTCCTACTTTGCTTTTTAAAATGCAACTTTGTGGAGGTAGGTACTTCTCATACTGTAAAGTTCACCCTCGTAGCTATGCAGGTCGATCACTTCAGCAGCAGGCACAGCAGTGCGCTGCCTGTCCTCGCCGCTGCTCTGGAGGCGAAAGCAAGGAGATTCCCAGTTCAGGGCCAGCCAGGGCGATTTACTGAGACCCTGGCTTAAAATTGAAAAAAATAAACACGGTTGAGGGGATAAGTCAGCGGTAAAGTCCCCTTGGATTCAGTCCCAGTTCCACTAGTTAGGATGTCTATATTTCTAGTCTGCTTGTTGAGTTTTTCTCTTTTGTTTGGTACTGGGAATCAACTTAGGACCTTGTGCTTCCCAGGCAGGCACTTGTGTCACTGAGCTATAGCCCTGGCTGCTTGAGTTTTTCTGAGACCAGGTCTCACTATGGAGCCTTGGTTGGCTTTAAGATCATGATCAAATAATATTTAGCAAAATCACCAGCCATCAGCAGTTTTTTTTGGAGACAGGGTCTCACTGTGTAGTGAGCTGGACTTAAGCTCATTTTGTAGCCCAGGCTGGCCTCAAACTTGCATGAATCCTCCTACCTCAGCCTTCTGAGTGCTGGGATTACAGGTGTGTGTGACCATGCCCAGCCTATCACCAGTTTGAAAACATTTTCACCACTCTGATAAGATCCCTCATGCCCTCTTGGCCATTCTTACCCCAACTCCAAGCCGTGGAGTTATATAATATGTGGTGTTCTGTGGCTGATTTAACATGATATTTTTTTGAAGTTATCTGTGATGTACCTCCTGTCAATAACCCTTTCATGCCTGTTAATGTTGAATTCTAGTTCATGTATGAGTATGCCACTGTTTGAGTTTTTGTTCTGGTTTTGTTGTGGTGCTAGAGGTGGAATTGAACCCTGGGCCTAGCACACACTAGCTAAGTACTCTATCAACGAACTACATCCCCAATCCTGCTTTTGTGTTTTGTTTTGCATTGTGAGCTGATGGACCTTTGGGTTGTGTTCATTTCCTATTGGTACTGCTGCTGTGAAGGGTTACAGGAAGTCTCGGTGTGGATGTGGTGTTTGCCTAGAGCCTCATATCTGGGAGTAGAATTGTGTGGTCACAGGGAAAATGTGTGTTTGGTATTTGAAAAATTGTGAGACTGTTTTCTGCTGTGTCTGTACTATGTTACATCCCACAACCATGGACGAGGGCCCCAAATTGTACCTGCTTGATTATGCATTGTTTTTTCCTATATTTTGTTTATCTAATGACTATGTGAAAACCCCTCCAGTGGTGCAGGGGATGTCCCTCGGTGGCAGAGTGCTTGCCTAGCTAGGGTGAGCCCTCAATTCTATCCCAAGAGTGCAAAAACACAAAGCATCACACATTTAAGAAGTACCTGAGTGCAAAGTTTTGTAATTTGGCCTCCTTTTTAATCACATACATCACCTAAACCGCGAAGATTATCTTTACCTTACCTTCTTGTTCTATATATACTAAAATCAAAAAGGAAGTGGTTAAAAATAGGAGCACACTCTCAGAAAAAGAAAGCTACTGCACCAGCATTTTTCTTGGAAAAAAGTCTATTTTTTACGTACCCGTGCAGTGCTTCTTGCTTACACTTAGGCAAGAAACCAGGTTGGGATCTTTAGGCAAGTTAGAAGTTCTGGCCACTAAACCATTTGAAAAGGACACATTTTCCTCATCAGGGACAAGGAAAAGCCACAATAGGAAAAGCTGCTGCCTCTCCATATATACAACTCCTTGCTGGAAAAGACACTGCTGTCTGAGAAGGGCAGATGTTCTCCATTACAAAAGAGAGAAAGCATTTAGACTCTTCCTGTGGTGAATACAGGCCACAGGTTACAGCTTTCTTTGGCTTTTGCTTTAAAAAAGCCATTCCGCGGGGAGCCTTTTGTTAGTGGTTGTCTTTCATGATGACGACATTGAGAAGCATTGTTTGGGCCAGGGGCTCTGAAAGGAAAGAAAGACACCTTTGGGACCAGAAGTCCTTTCTACATTGTTCTTGGCCAAAAGAGATATTTACTGGGAATGCTTTATTGTTTTATCTTTGAATCTATTTTGGGTAGTGGATCTCCGAGAGAGCTGGCCCTGGTAGGTAGGACACAGAGCAGGATTATATGGGTCAATTTTCACAAAACCTCTTCTATGAGAAACACTGTCTTGAGTTTTCTTTAAAATATACATTTTGGGCTGGGGATCTGGCTCAGTGGAATAAGTGCCTGCCTGGCAAGCACAAGGTCCTGAGTTCAACCCCCAATACCACACACAAAAAATATATATATACATCTTAAGCCTCGAGATGTAGCTCAATGATATAGTGTTTTACCTAGTGTATGTGAGGCCCTGGATTTATAACAATTACATAGATATGTAATTATATACATATATATAGAGAGACACACAGAGAGATAGAGATTTTAAAAGAAATGGATATGTAAATTCTAATTCTATCAACATTGTAAGTGGTCAGGGTGATGAGAGAAGTTTGTTGGAACCAAAGGAGAGTATGTTGGGAAGGATTAATGGCAAAGTATCTTTTACTGTAATAATAATGTAGTATTATTACATTATTGTAATACTGTAATAATATTTATTATTCCTATTGTGTTCCCTCTTATTTGTCAAATAAAATGAATGTCAAAACCATTGACACACACACACGCACACGCACATGCACACACACACACACACACACACACACAAAACATTGACAGCCCTCAGCTGGGCATGGTGGCATATGCCTGTAATCCCAGCACCAGGGAGGCTGAGGCAGAAGGATCATTGTGAGTTCAAGACCAGCCTGGGCTACAAAGTGAGCTCAAGGCCAGCCTGAACTGGGTAGCAAGACCCTGTCTCAAAAAGATAAAAAAAAAAAAAATTGACAGCTCTCAGTTGTCTGTGTATAGATAAAGAATATTACAGGCAAAAGCAAGATCCCAAGTACCATTTTATTTTTCTACTGTTCTCTTCTTTTTTTTTTTTTTTTTTTTGCAGTACTGGGGATCAAACGCAGGACCCTGCGCTTGCTAGGCAGGTGCTTATTCCACTGAGTTACACCCCCAGCCCCCTCTATTGTTCTCTTACCAACAATCATAACTGACATTGATTGGCTGGACATCTGCTGTGAGCTAAGTATTCTGTGGACCCTGGAGCACTCCATCTCATTTAACCCTAAACAACCCTACCTGAAAGGAACTATTACTACTTCCATTTTACACACGCAACTGTGGCATTGAAAAGATATGTAACTTACCTGAGATCTCAAAGCTGGTTTGTGATAGAGCCAGGTTTTTTGGGGTTTTTTTTGTGTGTATGTGTTTGTGTATGTCTTTTTTTGAGACAGTTTCACTATGCACTTCAGGCTGACATTGAACTCACTTTTTAGCTGAGGCTGGCCTCAAACCCAGAGCAATCCTCCAGCTTCAGCCTCTGGAGTGCTGGGATTACAGGCCTATGCCACCACACCCAGCAAGAGCCAGGTTTTAAACCCAGTTGTAAAGATACTTTGTACTCTCTCTATTTTAGTATTAAAGAATACATATCCATGTTTTTATTGGCTAAGGCAGAATTCCAGGGGAGGGCTATAATAGCTTAGCCAGAGCTTAGCCAGAGAAAATACTGAACACCTGGGCCTGCTGGGCTTGAGGGCATAGCTCAGTGGTAGAGCATGTGTTCAATTCTCAGAATCAAAAAAAAAAAAACCAAGAAGATGAAAATAAAAGGGAAAACTACTAGACATCCAGTTAAATTTGAATTTTACGTAAGTAGTAAATAATTTTTTTTACCATTAGCATGCTCCAACTATTGCATATGACATACAGTCCGAAGAAATTGTTTACCTAAAGTTCCAATTTGATGGAGTGTCCTATCTTTTTATTTGCCAGGTCTATCATAGGTAAGACAGTTGTTGGAAAAGAGGTAAAAGCAGGTGGACATGGTGGCACCTGCCCGTGATTCTAATGATCGAGGACCTCCAGATGATGTAGGGGAAGTAAATGTAACTGCCATCTGCTAGAGGTCTGATAAGCTGAGTTCATGGTCCCCCAAATCAGAGAATGAATTCCAAGGAATAACAAGGGTTAAAAGTAGGAAATTTTATGGAGAGAGATAGCTCCAGAGAGAGGGAGCAGGGAACGCTGAAAATGGATTGCCAACGAGCCCACTGCTCAAAGGAAGTTCTGTAGAGAAAAAATCATGAGGTGGGTACAATGTGGAACAAAATTATGATCGAACAATAAGATTACAAGTACAGCCACTAAGGTTGGGCATGGTGGTCCATGCCTGTAATCGCAGCACTCAGGAGGCTGAGGCAGGAGGACTGCTACGAGTTCAAGGCCTGCTGGGTTACGCAATAAGTTCAAGGCCAGCCTGAACTACATAGTGAGACTTTGCCTCAGAAAACAAAACAAAAACAAGTATAGCTGCTTAGGTAATGTTGATTATATGAGGAAGCAGGTCATATAACAAGTGTACAGGGAAAGAACAAGGACCTTTTTTGGAAGAGATGAGTTAGGAGGTCCTGGTCACTCACCTAGGTGACTGATGTCTATCTAGACTTTATCAGACCAGGTAATGTTGATTATAGTATATTGTTTTCCCTCGGCAAGGTATGTAGGCCTGGTCATTTCATCTTTATCTTGAGGCCTGGTCTTCAACAAATGCACCTCCAGCCACAGTTGTGATGTGTTCTCATCTTCTGCACAGACTCCCTCGAAGGCCTAGACCTGTCTGACTGCCTATAATATTTCTACTTAACTTATCTGTCTAAAATATTGCCCCTCTGAAAAGGTGCCTCTAGCTGCCATGAGGGGCAAGGGACAATGATTGTTCTGACTAGTCATGGCTGCAGTAGGTCGTACTTGTAGTTGGCAGTCAGAGACACTCTACAGAGGGTGTATTTAAAGGCTATCAGTAGACATCAGGCCTTCTCATCTTGGGCAGGAATATAGTTTTATGTCTGGAGGAGATAAAACCAAGGAAACACTTAAGTACACATGGACCAAATAAGACCAACAAGACTATTATGAATACAACCAAGAAATATTTCCACCAAGAAGAGCCATTAATAGCCTCCCACAAAGAGGACAAGGAGAAAGTCCATGAAATTTCAGAATCCAACATGGTATTAACTTGTCAATTAATACCTTGAACAGCCATTGAGATGTTAGTGAAAGGATCAGAAATGTACACACAACATGCAGCTTTTATAATTGCACAAATACTCTCTTGTGCTGCTGTCAGGATGTCAAATGCCATCTGACATGGGAGGAAAGCTGTCCTCATTGATTATACTTCTCCATTTAGGAGCAAGAGAGGCCAGTCGAAGTGTTGTTTAGGGTCTGCTGAGCATAGTTAGTCAAGGCCTCAATAAGTTGCACGACATCCTCTAATCCTAGGCAAGGGACAAAGATAGAAGCCTAATGATCACACCAGTGAAACTTGCTTCTAGACCACAAATGTCATAGATAGGGTAAGTTTGCCAGTTGATCAGTATTTTTGACACCTCTGTCTTATAACCCAATGTGCATCTCCCTATCCATCCAGTGGGTAGCAAGGGCCACAAATTAGTTCCACAGGACCAGTGAGTGCCATTAGGGGCTTCCCATCTAATTCCAGGGTGACTAAAACAGTCTGTTGTCCTCGAACTGTAAAGTTATGGTGTGTATACAATGCCCAGGGGATGTCCATCCAAAGTATTTAGTAGAATTAGGCCAATGAGAATAGGAGTGATTTTGCCAGGCACAGTGGCTCAAGCCTATAATACCAGGACTTGATAGGCTGAGGCAGGAGGATTATTGTGAGTTCAAGGCCAGCCTGGGCTACAAAGTGAGTTCAAGGCCAGCCTGAACTTCAGAGTGAGACCCTGTCTCAAAAAAAAAAAAAGAAAAGAAAGAAAGAAAGAAAAAAGAATAGGAGTGATTTCTTTGTTCCCAACATAAAGGGGCCTTTTCCCTAAGTTGTCCTATAGTTGGAGTTAAACACATATAATCATCATCAGTATAAATATTGACACTCCATCCTTCACCAAGCTATAAAGCCATAGTCAGAGCTATGAGTTCTGATAGCTAAGCACTAGTCCTAGGGGCAAGTGAGGAACTTTTAAATGTCTGATATACTGTTACTATTGCATACCCTGCCTTTGTTATCCTGTTTTCCATGGGGATACTGCCATCGCAGGAGAGAGTAAAATCAGGGCCAGTAAGGGACACCCCTCCCAAGTCTTCTCTGGCTGCATACTTAGGGAGAAGTACCTGTGCGTAGTCACATCTTTCAGCCTGAATTTTCTTCTTTTTCTGTTAGAAATGTGGCAGGGTTTAAGGAAGCACACGGATTCTTTTGAAATAGCTGATTGTTCTACAAGTGGTTGTCTGATTGCCATAGGTTCTCTCTGGAAGAAAGAAGTCCTGCCACATTGTGAGGGGTATATACAGTAGATCTTTGCCTAAAGTCAGCTTGGATCCTCCAGTACTGGAAAGCTCTAAGGTCTGCAGACCATCGCTTTGCTGCAGTGTCATGACTCAGATGCCTTGCAGGTTGTTGAGCGAGTCCTCAGTCCAGCACATGCACTCCCAAAGCCATGCCCTGCCTTTGATCAACATACACATTGAAATGGTGTCCTGAATGTAGGCTCAGTGTTGGGGCATTTATAAGCACATGTTTTAGCTTCTGGAATATAGTTTGGAAATTAGGTTCCCAGATTAAAATATGGGTATCTGCCTTTTGGGCTTCCTTTATAAACTGATAGAGGAGTTGTGTGTTCTCATCATATCTTACTATGCAAGGGTGACAAAAGCCTGTGATTCCTGGGAATTCCCATAATTGTTTTAGGGTCTTGGGATGTGGGAAGGAAAACATTGACTTAATTCTCTCTTCCCCCAGTCTGCAGGTTCCATTAGATATGACAAGGCCCAAGCATTTAGCTCAAGTCTGCAAGGCTGTGCCTTAGACCTGGAGACCTTATAACCCCCATCTGCTAGAAAATTCAGCAGAGAATAAATGCCTTGGCTACATAGCTCTTCTGAGGGGGCACAGAACAGATACCATCTGCATATCACAGGACCGTGACTTGGGAAAATTCAAAACACGCCAAGTCATGGGAGAGCACTTGTCCACAAAGATGAGGACTGTCTCCAAACGCTTGGGAAGCACAGTTTAAGTCAGTTGAGAGGCCTGGGCATGAGGGTTTTCAGTGGCAAAAAGAAACTTGGAATGTGTATGTAAAGGAATAGAGAAGAAGGCATCTTTGAAATGTAACACTGAAAACCAACAAGCATCTTCCGGAATGTGAGAAAGGAGAGTGTATGGGTTAGGTACAACCAGGTGGGAGCTGGGGATATAGCTCAGTGGCATAAGCGCCTGCCTGGCAAGTGCAAGGTCTTGAGTTCAATCCCCAGTACCACAAAAAAAAAAAAAAAAAGGTATCCCTAGGTGAATGGGCACTACTGCCTCATTTACCAACCTCCACTCCCTATTGAGTTTTTAACTCCCATGATTGGAGTTTTGGAAGGGCTATTACAATGTGTAAGTACACCTTGTGCCCTTAAATTGTCCCTACAGGCAATAGTCTTCTTTTAACCTCAGGCCTCAGGGGTTATCATCTCTGGTGAGGAGAAGCAGTAGGCTCTTTGAGATGGATGTGCACTGGGGCAGTGCTTCTTGCTCTTCCTATCCTGCTTTTAGTTACCAGAACTCCAGGATTTATTTCTGTCTCCAAGAGGGGCAGGAAGCATACCTGCCCTGAGTGCATGTATATTATAGTATTTAAGGATGATAAAGTATCTCTCCCTAAAGAGGGGGAGCTGGACTTTCAGGCATAATTAAAAAGGAATGGGAGAAGAGAGAACCATCCCAGTTACAGCCTAAGGGTTGTGAGAAATAGCGTTACCTCCTCCCCAATGACTGCTTTCACTGAAGTGTGATGGCTGGAAGGAAGGCCAGGGTTGAAAAGAAGAACTGAGTCATTTGCCAGTGTCCAGCAATAGGCTGGTTTCTTTTTCCTCTATAGTCATGATTATCGAGGGCTCCTCCATGGAGATGACAGTCTGGCTGGAGGGAGAAGGCAGACAGTGCCCCAGGGCCCTTCAGTTCAACTGGACTGCACCGGCTGGCCAGATGGGTCTGATCCCTGGGGCCTCCACCTCCTTGGGCAGTCTGACTTCTAGTGGTCACCCTTGCAATCAAATAGGACAGGGGCCCTCTTTAACATTTCTTATTTCAGTCCTTCCTAAGGTGGACTGACTTTGCCTAGTGGTAGCAGGTGAGTTTAGTCATAGAGTTCTTGGAGCCCTGGGAATCAGATTTCTAAGGCTGAAAGCAAGGTTACCATTTTCTCTTGATCTCTTTCTTTTCTCCCCTGGCCTCTGCCTGGTCTCGATTATAAAATACCGAGGAGGCTATTCTCACTAAAGTATCAAATGAGCTATCTGAAGCAAAAGCTATCTTCTGTAGCTTTTTCCTAATATCTGAGACTGATGGGTAATACAATTATCTTTAAGAATAATCTGCCCATTTATTGAATCTAGAGCCAGGAATGTGTGTTTCACCAATGCCTCTTGTAAATGATCTAGGAGACAGAGGGGTTCTCATCTTTTTTCTGATAATAGTTGAAAATTAAAAATAGATGTAGTGGCACACATCTAGAATCCCAACACTCAGGAGGCTGAGACAAGAGGATCGTTATGAGTTTGAGATCAGCCTGGGCTATAAATTGAGCTCAAGTCCAGCCTCAACTACAGAGTGAGACCCTGTCTCAAAAAAAAGAGAAAATTTTAAATAATTAAAGGGCTTAGTTCTCATTCTTCTTATCCCTTCAAGAATGCATATCTGGCTGAGGCGATAGCTCAGAGGCACAGTGCCTACCTGGAAACTGCAAGGTCCTGAGTTTGATTCCTAGTACCAAAACAAAGAATGCATACCCGAAGATGTCTCCTATTCTAATCTCCCATCTGGTTGGTAGGCCAGTAGGGATCTTGTGTAGGGACTGCTTAAACTCCAGGAGGAACTGGCTGGTCCTGCAGCTGGCTGACTCCCTTCTGGCCTTCTACAGTAAACAACATTTGGATATTCATCTCCAAATGTATGCACATCTTGTAATGCTGCTTGTCCTCATTAGAAGTCAATATTTAAGCCAGGTGTGGTGGCACATGCCTATAATCCCAGCACTTAGGAGGCTGAGGCAGGAGGATCATTGCGAGTTCAAGGCCAGCCTGGGCTACGAAGTGAGCTCAAGGCCAGCCTGAACTGCATAGCAAGACCCTGTCTCAAAAAAAAAAAAAAAAAAAAAAAAAAGAAGTCAATATTTAAGAGTAACGTTGTATCTGTCCAGTCTAATTCATAGATCTGAGTAAGTCCCTTAAAGTCCTCAATGTACTTATCAGTGCTATCTGAAAACTTTCCCAGATGTTTTATATGTTGAAGTCACTGAGAGCAAGTGAAGATAACCTCAGGCTCAGTAATAGTAGATGTATCTGATTTTACCTTAGGGCCAGGTGTGTCTGTCCCCCACCCCCGCCCCCCCCACATGGCTTACATTTACAGATGTGTTTGTCCCCCCTTACATTTACATTTTGAGTATAAGTAAGGATTATCTCTTAAAGCACAGAAAGTCTGACCATAAGGTAATTCTGAACATTTTCCATCTCTCTTACAGTACAGCTCCAGTTGTGAAATAGGATCATAATCAATACTTTCCTCTGCATTCTATTTTGCCTCTAGGGGTAGGCACGCCATGCATGAGTGCAGAAAAATATTAAACAGCTCTTTCTCAATATGTGAGGGTCAAACAATTTCCAGTGCTTAAGAACATATTCCAAAGGAGTAAGAGAAGTCAACATTCAGTTGCCCATTTGTAACACAAGAGAAAAAAAAAAATAGGCATCCTTTTTATTTATTTATTTGTTTGTTTATTTATTTATTGTCTTTTTGAGAGAGAGTTTCACTCTGTAGTTCAGGCTGGCCTTGAATTCACTTTGTAGCCCAAGCTGGCGTCAAACTTGCAGTGATTCTCCTGCTTCAGCTTTCCGAGTGCTGAGATTATAGACATGCACCACTACATCCAGCCTCCTTTTAAATCTCTATTGGTTTCTATGTTCTCTCAAGGCATTCCCTGAGGTGACCTGCTCCAGAGCAGGTAGCTGCCATCTGGAGAGTGACCAGAGGTCGGTTTGGTGGAACCAGCCACCCTTACCAACCAACTCACACCCTTATCTTACCTGGAAGCTCACACCCTTAACTCCAGTGTGTGTTCCCAAAGGCACAAGCTACAATGGATTCAAGCTATAACAGATGTGTCTCAAGAAGGAAGTGTTGCTAGCAAAATTAAACCAGTAATCAAGAGACCTGAACCATTGCTTTCCAATTGGTTGAAAGAGTGAGGGAAAAGAAATCAGAAGGCAAAGTGGAAGTGGTTGGAGCAAGTGGTTGGAGCACCTCCCAGCCTGCAGAAGGGATCACTTCTAGAGATAAAGTCAAGTAATGGCTTAGAAAAATCCTGTCCTAAACCTTAGGGCAAAAAAACAAAACAAAATTCTACGACATCTACCTAATCAGTTAGGCAGTCTTCCTTAGCAGCAAGACAAGGCTAAATCTTCGTTAAAATCCACTCTAAAGTTTCTGTGTCTCTAAGGATAAGAATCAGGCCTAGGAGGGGAGAGAGAGGGCTGGGAGATCGGGGATTCTCCCTTAAACTAAATGTGTTTTGGTCCCTTAAATATTGTGCTTGAGCAGATAGCTCCTTCTGGCCTCACCAAGTTAGTTCTTTCCATGAGATCGCAGGTTCAGTCTCCTGAGGGAGACTGTTGCCCGGAACACTTAAGTGGAGACATAACTTTTATGTATGTTCTGGACAGGCAAAATTCTGATGGTTCATCTGGCCAGAGATGGGATAAGTGTTCCTCATCTAAAATGACTTTCTTGTCTTTAGCATTAGCAAACAATCACTTTCTGTGAGCTCAATGTAAAGGTTCTTAGCTGTTGGACAGGAAGGAAAGATTAAGACAGTTCAGGGTTCCTCCCTTTCTAATCTTTAGCAGACATGCCTCCCAAAATGGAAAGTACAAAGTGGCAGGATAAGATCAGAAATAAGATCAGAAAAAGGAAGTCTTTTCTTCTCATGCTCATGGTTATTGAGTTATTGAGATAAATTGACCATGAGTCATCACCCTCAGGCTGAAAAGAGAGAATGGGGCATCTCAAGAGCTCAGATCGACACCTCACCAGTGGATGATCAGAGTAGAAAGGAAACTGAGGCAGAACAGGCTCAACATCCCCTCTAGAGTATAGAGGGGTCAGACTGTCCCCTGGTAAAATCTACCTTCCATGTCTTGAGAACAGCTGAGACCTGTGATCTTTTACTGGCAGGTAGAGCCCCATGATTTATTGATAAGCATTTATATTTCAGCTGGGCATGGTGGCACATGCCTGTAATCCCAGCACTCGGGAGGCTGAGGCCAGAGGATTGTTGCAAGTTTGAGACCAGCCTGGGCTACAAAGTGAACTCAAGGTCAGCCTGAACTGCATAATGAGACCCTGTCTCAAAAAGACAAAGAAAAGCTTTTTTATTTCATAAATATAAACTAGGTTTCATAAAAAAGACCCATTGTACAGCATTTCATAAACTCATAATTTAGTTAAATCAAAGTCCACTAGGGGACACTTTAATAGTATTTTTCCCTAGTGTTGTTATCTAACAAGTCAAACAGGTCAAGCAAGGAGCATCAGTAAAGTCAGCAACTAGTACGTCCAAACCTAGCATACACAAAACAGGAATAGAAGATCTTGCCTGCAAAAGTAAAATGTCCCATCCAGGAAATATCATAATCTTCCCATGTTCTCCATTTAAATTTATTGTTTTACCAAAAAAAAAAAAAAGTGAAAGAGACAAGGCATTAAAATTCAAAATGTAAGCAATTGACAAAAGAGAAAAAATTTCTGATTACCTAAACAAGTCACAATCCAGAATCCGTGAAACAAACGCAAACTTTTACCTCCTTCCAATTATCTCAGTGGAACCTCCAAATGATATAGGTGAAATAAATGCAACTCCCAACTTGCTAGAGGTTTGATACACTGAGTTTGTGTTCCCCAGAATTGAAGCATGACTCCTAAGGAACAGCAAGAATTAAAAGCAGGAAATTTTACTAGGAGAGACAGCTCCTGAGAGAGATAGGAGGAGACCCAGCAAATGGGTTGCAAATGAGCCCATTTCTCAAAGAAAGTTTTCCAGAGAAAAATCTCAAGGTGGATACAAAATGGCAAGGTGGGGACATCATGGAACAAAGTTTTGATCAACCAAGAAGATTACAAGTATAGACACTTAGGTAATGTTGATTATATGAGGAAGCAGGTCACATAGCAAGTGTACAGGGAAAAAACAAGGACCTTTTTTGGAAGAGATGAGTCAGGAGGTCCTGGCTACCCACCTGGGTGACTGATGTCTATCTAGATTTTATTGGACTAGGTAATATCAATAATTGTATGTTGTTTTCCCTTGGGGAGATATGTAGACCTGGTCATTCCCTCTTTATCTTAAGGCCTGGCCTTCGACGAATGCACCTCCAGCCACAGTTGTAATATATTCTCAGCCTCTGCACAGACTCCCTTGAGGGCCCAGCCCTGTCTGACTGCCTATAACATTTCTACCTAATTTAGCTGACTGTAATACTAGCGCCGTGGAAGGGGAGCTGGGGAGCACAAGTTTGTGGCACAGCCTGGGCAAGTTAATGACCTAGCAAGACTCTGTCTCAAAATGGAAAGAAAAAGGGCTGAGACTATATAGCTCAGTGCAAAGGCCCTAGATTCAATCCACAGTAAGAAAAAAAGAAAGAAGCTGATAAATGTGTGTAGATCCTTATGGTTTGGTATTATTTGTGAGTATGGGTACTTTTTATTTTTAATTGATGTTTCTTTGGGGGCCAGCTGATGGTTGAATATCAGATCACTTCAGACTGCTTTTGTAAGGATTAACGCAGAGGCTGCTTCACTGTCATGCTGATTGGCCCGGTTGGGAATTTGGCTTTCATTCTTCTGCTTTCTCAAAAGCTCGGAGAGTGACTTAGTTTCAGTTTGTTGACATGGAACTTTTGTGTGAGTGGCTCCATTCTGAGTTTTAATCTGGTTTATCCCCCAGTGTCAGAGCCTAGTCCAGACCACGGCCCTCTTCTGTGATTTTTATCTAATACTATGTATGATATGAGGCTTTGAGCCCAACAGCTACGTAGTTTCTGCTCACAATCTATTGATAACCTACCAATGGACATCTCCTGATATACTTTTCTCAAGGGACTCAGGTCTTCAACCCTGCCCCACTGAGGGTTACATCTCATTGGTTTCTCTGTGAAGAGAAACTATGGAAAACTCTGCCTTGTGTTTGTTTTACTTTCCCTTGAAAAAAATGAGGCAAAACAACCCTCTTTAACTCGATTGGTGTATATTATGCCTCTTCTGAATTCTCTTCTAGGAGCTTCATTTCAGGCTCTCGGTGTTTGGCCTGGCTTTATTTTCTGCATATTGTATCATCTCAACTTTTTAAATGTTAGCCAGCTGTGGTGGCTCACTCCTATAATCCCAGCGCTCAGGAAGCTGAGGCAGGATAATCACTGTGAGTTCAAGGCCAGCCTTAGATACACAGTGCATTCAAGGCCAGCTAGAAGTGCAGAGCAAAACTCTGTTTCAAAAAGACAAAATAAAATTTTTTAAAATGTTGATAACATTTTTTTGTGCCTTCTCCCAGCACTATTACTTGGTAAAATCCCCTCTCTCTGAGCTGGTCATCTCCTAAAATAGACAATATTGGCTTAGATATTTCCAGCAAAAGTTCCAAAACAGTCACAAATATTTCCTGACTACATCAGTGTACTTTCTTCTACGCACATGTTGAGTGTCCCAGCTGTGGTAGTGACAATGAAGATAAGCTGTAGAAAGTGTCTCTTGTCACTGCTGCATGTGTCAGAGCACAAAGTGCAGCTCCTCCTGTTTTCTGAAGAATGATCTGCCCCAAGCTGGACATAATGGTAATACCAGTGCTCTGGGAAGCTGAGGCAGGAGACTCACAAGTTTGAACTTAGCCAGGGCAATTTAGCAACTTTAGTAAGACCTTGTCTCGAAATTGAAAAAAATAATTAAAAAAAAAAAAGAGTGTGGACTGGGGATAGAGGAAGGTCCTGGGTTCAATACCCAGCACCACTGCCACAAAAAGGGAATATTCAGCCCCAATCAGACACATTTTGGAACAGGACTCACAAGTATAAGGCTATGGCTTCTGGCAGAATTAAGCCAAATCACCAGGCGTGGTAGCTCACTCTGGTAATCCCAGCACTCGGGAGGCTGAACCAGGAGAATCGCTGCAAGTTCAAGGCCAGCCTGAGCTGCATAGTGAAACCCTGTCTCAGAATAGTGAACAAGGGCAGGGAATAGAGCTCAGAAGAACTGCACCTGTCTGGCAAGTATGAGGTCCTGAATTTGACTCCTAGCACCAAAACAAAAAACAGCAAACAAACCAAAACCAAAAGAACTAAGCTGAGTAAACCAAACACAGAACCCACTGACAACTGCTCATGGATGGTGGTGCGAGATGGCCATGTTGGTTCCCTTTAAGACAGGGAACCCGTCTCTCTATCCAGTTCATATATGTGTAAATTATCATTATGTCCCCAAGGGTTCCACATAGTCAGAAATTGTTTCTGAGGCTGGGTGTGGTGGTGCAACCCTGTAATCCTAGACTCAAGGGAGGCTGAGGCAGGAGGATTGTTGTGAGTTTGAGACCAGCCTGGGCTACAAAATGAGCTCAAGGCCAGCCTGAGCTGCATAGGGAGACATGTCTCAAAAACACACAAAAGAAAAAAAGCAAAGAAATTGTTTCTGAAAACATCATCATTTGTAATAAGCCTTACTTGTCTCAAACAATTCAGATAGCTGAGAGACCTCACAATGTGTGTTGGATTCATAGAAAAAAGAACCCTGTTTCTTCTCCCTCACTCCTCCTCGGCCCCTCCTCCCTTTCTCTTTCTCCTTTTTTCCTTGTACTGAACATGAACCCAGGTCCTTCACACTGAGCCAGCCCTTTTTTATGTTTTGAATCAGGTTCTCGCTCAAACTTTCGATCTTCCTGCTTCAGCCTTCCGGAGTTCTGGGATTACAGGCATGTATCATTCTGCTTGGTTTGTTCTTGCTTCATTATATAAATACCTAAGATTTTCTAAGTACTGTTTTGATAAATTCTCAAATTCATCCCTTCAATCCTAGCACTCAGGAGGCTAAGGCAAAAGAATCTCTGTGAGTTTGAGGCCAGCCTGGGCTATAAAGTGAGTTCAAGGCTGAGGGTATAGCTCAGCAGCATAAGTGCTTGCCTGGCAAGCGCAAGGTCCTGAGTTCGATCCCCAGTACCACAAAAAAAAAAAAAACAACAACAACAGCAAAATTAAAAAAAACAATAAAGTGAGTTCAAGCCAGCCTTAACTTAGAGAAACCCTGTCTAAAGAAACAAAAGCAAACACACAAACAAACAAACGTTCCTCATCTCTTCTACCCATTCTCCAACGGCCTTTACCCTGGCTTGTGTCTTTTGTAATTAACATTTGTAGTTAAAGATACACTTGACAGGGCTGGAGGTACAGCTCAGTGGGCTAAGTGCTTGCCGCTGAGCACTAGGGCCCTGAGTTCGATCCCCGGTCCCGGAAAAAAAAAAAAAAAAAAAAAAAAGATATACTTGACAGAGTGGCCTATGGCTTTGTGATTTCACTGCCCTTGTAAGGCAGGAATGAAGAGACAGAACAACAGAAAAATAACTGATTGGCTAACATCAAGTTACTTCAGGTTAAGCTGGGAGTGGTGGCACACGCTTATAATCCCAGCACTCTAGAGGCTGAGGCAGGAGGATCATTGCAAGCTCAAGACCAGCATGGGCTGCAAAGTGAGCTCACACCCAGCCTGAACTGCATAGTGAAACCCTATCTCAAAAAGACAAAAAAAAAAAAAAAAAAGTTACTTCAGGTTACCTTTTTAAAGTAAGGATTATGCAGAGGGAATTTCTTTATCATCACATTTGAAACAGTCCTTTTTTGGAAGCGTGACTGTTATCTCTCATTTTTCTTAGTTTCTTAGGATTCCAGATAAACAGCTTAGTTTTGGTTAGTGACTTGGAATGTTAGCATGAGTGACGCCATTTTAGTTTTTTAGTCGGATCTTGAGGCCCAATGCAGGATCCCAGTCCAAACAACGATATTTATTTAACACTCATCTAAGGCCACACAGCCAAGGAGGGCCAGAGCCCAGCCAGATATAACTCAGGCCACCGCTGCCCTCAGTGACGGTGCTATTGCCTTGCCTCGTGGAGTGAAATAATGCTGCTTCCATGCAGACATATAGGACGGAGAGCCTTCCTTGCCTCAGTCATAATCCATAAGTGGGCCTTACTGTTATTCTGTTTGCTTTTTTTGTTTTTGAGACAGTGTCTTGCCGAGGGCTGGCCTTGAACTCACTGTGTAGCCCAGGCTGGCCTGGAGCTCCTGGTGATCTTCCTGTCCCAGCCTCTGAGTATTGGCATCACAGGCATGTACTATCACACCCAGCATTGTTTACATTCATGCTTCATATGAGAGGCTGCATTTTATCTGGTGAGATGAGATTAGATTTTCATCCCTGAGAAAAGACTGTTTTCCAGGTTTGTGCTATTAGGTCCTATTAGTCTGCTGATTTCATGCTTTGTTATTCCCTCGCAGTGATTCATGGACATGAGGCAGAACCTGTCTGGTAACCTAAAGAAGCTAGTCTGTAATCCCAGCACTTGGGACGCCGAGGCAGGAGGATCTTTGTGAGTTTGAGACCAGCCTAGGCTACAGAAATGAGCTTAGACCTGCCTGAATTGCATAGTGAGACCCTGTCTCAAAAAAAGACCAAAACAAACAAACAAACAAACAAACAAAAAACTAAAGAAACTGGGCCTACCATGAAAGCATAGAGCTTTCACTGAAGCTGAAGAAATTTAGCACACAGATGCCCTATGGTATTTACCAGGCCACTGCACGCCACATCCCAGGTTTAGGTGGTTTCTTCCCTTAATTTTTCCTAAGATTGCTGCATTTCCACACTAGGCCACACATAATACTCACACTTTTAGGCAAACAGCTTAACTGTGTCACCTGCTGTTATGTGTGACATACTGTATTTAAAGGGGTTCAAATTTGTGGAGTTGCCTTTGCCCTGAGCCCTTTTTTATTTTTTTGAGACTCCCTGCTAAGTTGCTAAATTGCTAGGCTAGTGTCAAATTTGAGATTTTGTTGCACCAGCCCTGTACAGTGCTGGGATGACAGTAGGTGTGTGCCACCGTGGCCAGCCTGATCTGTTATTCTCTGTGTATTTTAGAAATGTTCATTCTTGTGAGAAAATATGAACACGATTTCCAAGTTTATATTAAGTCTGGAGCCGGGCGGGGTGGTTCACGCCTGTGATCCCAGCACTCAGGAGGCTGAGGCAGGAGGATTATTGTGAGTTCAAGATCAGCCTGGGCTACAAAGTGAGCTCAAGGCCAGCTTGGACTGCATAGTGAGATCCTGTCTCAAAAAGACAAAAAATAAAATAATATAATATATAATAAAATAAACCTTTGTCCTCTGGATGGACTTGGTCAAATTTTCCTATCCTGTAACTGTCCTTGACCTGCTTTTCCGCTCTCCTCCCCACCCCTTTCTTCTCTCCCTCCATGCCTTCCTTCTCTCCCTGTCCTCTTTCAATCTCCTGCTTTTTGGTTGTTCCCTGGCCTCCTCATCAACCTCCTTCCAGCCCTCGCTGCTCTCCCTTCCCCTCCCACGGGCACTGGCCAGGCACCATGTGCGCCGCTTTCCTCTCCATCCGACACAGCTACACCCGAGAGGGACCCCTGCGCATCCCGTCATGCGGAGGAAGGAACCCGCACAGGAGTCAAAAGGCTCTCCTAGTCATGGCTCAGGAAGAAGGCAGTCAGGCTTCAGTCAGCCTAGGACAGTCCGTAGTTCACAGTCTATCACTTTCCATAGGGTAGGTGTTTCACTGAACACTGGGAAGAAGATTTTTTTTTGTCCTTTTGAGACAGGGTCTCACTATGCAGTTCAGGCTGGCCTTGAGCTCACTTTGTAGCCCAGGCTGGTTTTGAATTTGCAGCAGCCCTCCTGCCTCAGCCTCCTGAGTGCTGGGTTTTCAGTCATATGCTACAACACCTGGCAAGAGAAGAAGATATTTTAATTAAGCTTTATTTGTCTGTTTTTTGAGAGAAGGACTTGCTCTGTCCTTCAATGTGGCCTTGAACTCACTACATAACCCAGGTTTGCCTGAAAGTGCGATCATCCTCTTGACTTAGCCTCCATCTCTATCAGTTTAATGAAACTTTAAGACAGGGAAATACCTATGATCTTCTAAGAGGAGAAATTAGTCAAGGACCAATCTGATCTAAGGCTGCCCTGGTGTTTTGGACAGGCCTTGGGGCAGTCAGTGCTCTGGCACAGATTAATGATAGTAACAATAAAAGTTATTCCTATTGGGAATCTAGAAGTTATGTGCTGTGACCCTTATAAGCATGGAGTTATCCAGTGCTCACTATGAACCCATGATCTAGACATTGTGTAATTGTCCCCATTTTAATGGCCAGGAAACTGAGGCCCAGGAGGCAGAGGTCTGTGAAGGGTCCTGTCCAGAATCAGAGAAGGCGTGAGAGCTCTGCCTCCAGGTCACATCGCTTGACCCGATGACACATCTCTCTTGCCTCAGATCCACGTGTATTCTGCCCGCTGGACTCTCTCTGTTTCTCTCTCAGTTTCTCTGTCTCTCTAGTACTGGGGATTGAACCCAGGACCTTGACACTGACCTGTGTCTTCAGTACTGTTTATTTTTTATATTGATTCAAAATTTCCCTAAATTGCCAAGTTGCCTAAATTGAGTTTGAACTTGTGATCTTCCTATCTCACCTCCCAGAGTGCTGGGGCTGTAGGTGCTGGCCATTGTGCCCAGCTCTGGCTGCGTCTTTCTTGAGAAATGCTCAGCCATGTACAGCCATTCACTTGGAATTTAAATCCTTAGCAAAAAAAAAAGAGCCCCTAAAGCATGCTTTCCCCACGCAGGAAATTAATAATGTTCAAAACACACATTTGGGGTATATATATATATTTTTAATTCTTTTTTTTTAGGTAGGGTCTCGTGCAGTTCAGGCTGGCCTTGGGCTCACTTTGTAGCCCAGGCTGGTCTCGAACTTGTAACGATCCTCCTGCTTCAGCCTCCCAAAAGTTGGGATTACAGGCGTGCGCCACACGCCTGGCGCATTTGGGGTATAAATGACACTTCTGAAAATGGCTGTGCTTATGATTAAGGCGTTAAAGGAAAACATTGCCACAGATAATAAAGAAAAATGAAAGGCCAATTTAATTCACCCATGGAAAATGTCAGAAATGTAAGGGTCAATAGGATCTTTTCATATGAAATACTAAATTCTTGGAATTGCCTCATGGGACAGTTGAGTTTGCCAGTGAGTGCATTTTTTAAAACCTAAAATGAAGAACTATTTTTGATGAGATGAAATTTTATTTTTGAAAATAAATTTCTTAAAAATTCTAACCACACAAGGATAGTTTTGAACTATTCAGTAAGAACATTTCATTGAAATGAGAACATGAACAAATTGGGCGGGGCATAGCGGCACATGTCTATAATCCCAGCAGTTTTGGAGGCTGAGGCAGAAAGATTGCAAGTTTGAGCCCAGCCTGGGCAACTTAGTGACTTAGACACCTTGACTCAACATTTAAAAAGCAGTTGGGGCCGGGCGTGGTGGCACAAGCCTGCAATCCCAGTACTTGGGAGGCTGAGACAGGAGGATTGTTGTGAATTCGAGGCCAGCCTGAACTGCAGAGTGAGACCCTGTCTCAAAAAGACAAAAATAAAATAAAATAAAATAAAAAAGCGGTTGGGGATGTAGCTCAGTGCATTTCTCTGGGTTCAACCACTGATAGTAGGAGAAAAAAAGTAATTGTCACACATCTAATACATATGCATCGACGAGTGTATGTGATGAACATATGATAAATAAGGACGTGTTCAGTGTTTCCGGGCTCAGTGCTCCGCGCTGTGTGCCCAGTGTAGCTTTCTTTTTTGGTCTTTTTCTTGAGACAGGATCTCGCTTTGCAGTTCAGGCTGGCCCTGAGCTCACTGTGTAGCCCAGGCTGGTCTTGAACTCACCACGAACCCCCACCTCAGCCTCCTCAGTGCTGGGATTACAGGTGTGCGCCACCACGCCCAGTGTAGTGCAGCTTGCTTTGCCACTTGCGTTCAGGCTCCGACGCCAGCATGAATATCACCACTCCGTTGCTAGCACCTAGTTTAAGCCATCTCATCTTCTGGACGATGACAACCTCTCAGAGGTCCAACGTCTGCTTTTCCTGCTCTAAACATGGACTCTACACAGGAACAGCCATAGCGATCTTTAAAAAACCAAAACCAAACCAGACATAGTGGTGCACGCCTGTAGTGTCTGCACCTGGGAGGCTGAGGCACGAGGGTCACCTACATTTTGTACTATGCAGCCAACTGACTGCTCTAAACAGGCTGCTGAGAGTATCCACATATGCTGTTCCTTCTGCCAAAATACCTTTCCCCTTGATGTCCCCATGGATTTTCCTAGGGCACTTTCTAGGTTTCCACTTAAATGTGCACCCTGTTAAAAGAGTATGTTTTTGACTGCTGTATAAAACAGTACTCACCTCCTCCCACCATCACTGCATATCCCTTTATCTTGCTTTAATATTCTTTATAATACTTACCACCTTTAAGTGGATAATACACTTCTAATACCTACAGGAACTCACCCGGCCCGCCTTGGGTCTTCCTGCATCTGTCTGTGGCATTCTTCTCCCCTGTTTCTTATTTACCTTCTCCCCTTCTGCAAGCCCTATTCAGATCGAAATTCCACGAACAGAGGGATTTGCCATTCGCTTTTAATTTTACTCCACCAACACCGAATGAGTGTCTACTCTGTGTCAAGTTTTGCACACCTGAAATTCGTCAAAAGAGACCGGGTCCTGCACTCATACATATCACAAATTAGGAGGGGAGACAGCTCCAAGTGGCTGAAGGTGCAAGAAAAATCAGCGTTTAGCAGAGGGATGACGTGGTTATGGCTAAAAGGATGAAGCCTGCATTTATCAGGGTCACAAGATTATAAAAGAAGAGGTTTCTTGGGTGAATTAGGACCTTCCCTTTTCCGTTCCTTTTCTGTCCTTTGGTTTTTGAGACAGGATCTTGCTATGTCATCCAGGGTGGACTTGAACTCTCTGTGTCACCCAGGCTGGTCTCCAACTTGCAGTATTCTCAGTCTTTCTTTTTGTACTGGGAGTCGAAGTCAGGACCTTGCACTGGCCGGGCAGGCACTTATGCCACTGAGCTAAATCCCCAGCCCAGTATTCTTAGTTTTTGAAATTTTTAACTTAATTGTATTTTTTAATAAATAGAGACGGCCTTTATATTGAGTTATATTCTCAGCTCTTTTTAGAGTCTTAATTCTAGCCAGGCGTAGTGGCGCATGCCTGTAATCCCAGCACTTGGGAGGCTGAGGCAGGAGGATTGTTATGAATTCAAGACCAGCCTGGGCTAGAAAGTGAGCTCAAGCTCAGCCTGAACTGTGCAGGGAAATCTTGTCTCAAAAACAAGAAAAAAGAAAACACAAAGTCTTCATTTTGGGACAGGATCCCACTAAACTGCCCAAGCTGGCTGGAACCTTTGATCCTGAGTCAGCCTCCCAAAGTGCTGGGACTATTGGTGTGAGCCACCACACCTGACTGGTACTAGGAATTTTTCTGCCCTTGTTCATTTTGAACCTGTAGGTCCAGAGAGAGAGCAGGCTGAGATATAAATTTGGGATTCATCAGCGCACAGGGGCAGACTGGATGAAATCGCAGAGGGAATGTTCTGAGAGAGAGAAGCTCCCTCCCCCATGTGGCTCATCCCAAACTGGAGATTTATAAATTGAGAAGGCACTTGTGTTGTCCTGTAAGATGAGAAAGACAGCATGGGCGACATGCAATGTTTGTCTTAGCTCCAAGTCTCAAGACTCTAACATTTGGATAAACCCTTACCTGTCCAAGCAAGTGAAAAACAAAACAAAAAATGCCCTGGCCTAACCCATGTGCAGCAGCGACGCCAAGATGGGGACAGCTCTGGCCTGCACCCTGCCTGGCTTATCTCAGCCCCAGGAGGAGCTGCTCAGCGGTGTGGCTCTCAGCTCTAGGGGCTCCTCAGAGCCTTGGTCCCGTGTAAGAGTCACAGTGTCACAGTGTTGTGATGCCTGGCAGCTGTACTCTTCCACGCTGTCTGTCTGGTCTCTTTGAATTGGTAATGCTGGTTCCTAAAATTAACTATGCAGTGGCCTGAGCAGAAAGGAAGGAAGGGAAGGGGGAGGGCAGAGAGGAAGGTGGATGAGAGGGAAGGGAAAGAAGGAAGAAAGGAAGAAAGGAAAGAGGGAAGAGAAAGCAGAGGAGGGAAGGGAGAGAGGAGAGCTCTGGACCAGGTACCTGAGCCAGAGATCTTCAAAGTGGCATATATGTGTTTTAGCTGTTTTGATTTTTTGCAGTACTGATGATTGAACCCAGGACCTTTGCACTGAGCTACATCTTCAGTCCTTTTTAAAATTCTTTCTTTTGAGACAGGATCTTGCTAAATCTCTAGGCTGGGCTCAAATTTTTAAACCTTCTGCCTCAGCCTCCCAGAGTGTTGGGATGATGGATGTGTAACTGCCATCCCTGGTTTAGTTGATTTTGTAATAAGTTATCATTGGTTTCCTAAAGTGATTTTATGCTGGGCATGATGGTGCATGCCTGTAATCTCAGCACTCAGGAGGCTGAGACAGGAAGATCATTGCAAGTTGGACAGCAGCCTGGGTTACTAAGTGAGCTCAAAGCCAGCCTGAACTGCATAGCAAGACCTTGTCTCAAAAGGACAAAAAAAAGTGATTTTATGTTGGCCATGGTCCTAATCCAACAGAGATTTTTACTATGCAGCTGAAGCTATTAACATTCTAAACATCTAAATGATCTTAACACTTTGTAAACTTAATGTGATTCAGAGAACTAATTAACATTTTCTGTGTATATAAATTTAACATGGCTTGGCATGGTGGCACATGCCTGTAGTTCCAAATACTCAGGAGGGTGAGGTAGGAAGATCACTTGAGTCTATATATTTGTGGGGGTGTTTTTGTTTTGTTTTTTAGTTTTTTGAGATAGAGTCTTACTATGTAGTTCAGGCTGGCCTTGAACTCACTATGTAGCCCAAGCTGGCCCTGAACTCATAGTAATCCTCCTGCCTCAGCCTCCCAAGTGCTGGGATTACAGGTGTGTACCACTACATCTGGCTGAGTCCATAAATTTGAAATGTAGTGAGACCCCATCTCAAAAAAACAACAACAACAATAAAATGCTTTCTTAGCATAGCCCTATTTGACAAAGTTACATTTAGACTAGAATAAGTCATTTGTTCATTTACTTTTGTCTATTTGAGGCAGAGTCTCACTATGCAGCTCAGGCTGGTCTTGAACTCTCTTTATAACCCAGGCTGGCCTTCAACTCTTGGCAGTCCTCCTGCCTCAGCCTCCTGAGTGCTGGGATTGCAAGCGTGCACCACCATAGCTGGCTTAGAATAAGCCATTTAATATACTCAACAGAGCAGAAGGAAAAAGCCTGTTTTCTCAATGGATATTTGTCAATATTAAAATGTTTGATGAGTAAGTCAGAGACTACTTCAAAGACAGACTATTGTAATCAGAATTATTAAAATTTAAACTATCAATATGTAGTCTTTTTCTCCCTCTGATGTGACTGAAAGTCTATAAGATGTATTCTCTAATATAACAGCCTGGAGGAAACACTTGGAAATCTGTAAGAAAATGTTATAGCCTCTTTCTGTGGGGACAACGTACTGGGGATTAAACCCAGGCCTTCACACTGAGCTATTTTGAGACAGAGTCTTGCTAAATTGCTAAATTGTCTAGTCTGGATTAAACTTTCAGCCTTCCTGCCTCAGCCTCCCAGAGTGCTGAGGTTATCCTACTGACTCGTTCCTGGTCTTAGCCCTAGAGCTTTGAAACCTCTGGAACCCACTGATAGGGGACTCCCCAGCATTTCGCCTGCTGTAGTCTGGAGTTGTCTTTTGGTCCTCCCCACAGGAGCTTTGGGTTCCAGCCCCCCTCTCTCCTCGACTCTGTCTTGCCCTGCACAGCCAGGGTTTGCCCACCCCTTTCCTGCATGAGGCTTCCCAGGACGCCCCTTTCCCTGGAGGACTGTGGTTCTGAGGAGGGTCTTTTGCTTCACATTGCTTCCACTTCAGCGCGTATTTCAGTGGCAGTGGTGATGGCACAAGGTCACATAAGAAACAGAGAGAAGGCCCAGTCCAGCTGCAGGGTGAGGCCCAGTGAAAACCATTCAAGGGGCTGTGCTTTGAGAGGGGTGGAATATTTCTTTGGAATGTCTTTAAAGGTTTTTTCAAAAGAGGCCTAAGCGGCTGGGGGAAAGGTAACCAGGTCACCTTTTCCTTACGTTGGAGGGTTTGGCAGAGCAGAGGCCGGGCATGAGGCTGTAGAGAAAAGAAATAAATGTGAAATAGGCAGGCAAGGAACTTACTGGGATGCAGGAAGCCGGAGACCCTGGAGAGGAAACGAAGGAAAGGCAGGCACCACAAACGAGGCCAGCCAGGGCGTAAACACACCCAAGAGCCAAGAGTTCTCATGTGATACTGTCCCCGTCACTGTGTCTGCTTGCACTCTCCTTTCTCTGCCTGTCAGAGTTGTGTCCACTCCAAGTGGTTCCCAAACACAGATGTGCAGAATTAGGCGGACCGTAGACACAAATACAGACCCCTGGACCAAGCTCACCCGCAGAAAGGAATTTAGGAATTTTCTCCCCAGGTTTTCAGCTCTCTCAAATATAACCAAGTCAGGAAATGCTGCTGGACAATGCCTTAAGACTTGGCCACTGCTTAGCAATGAGTCCTAAGTGTGCAGGAGTTTTTAGAAGGACATTTTCAGTTTGATCAAACACAACTCTAACTCAGTAAAGTCTACAGACTGACACTCTTCTGTCTTGTGTGCTGTGTATTCATAAAACACAGTCTGTGGATGGATCATCTGTGCTATGGATCATCTGTGCTATGGATCATCTGTGCTATGTTTTTTTGTTTTGTTTTGTTTTCTGTCTTTTTTTGAGACAGCATCTCACTATGCAGGTTAAGCTGACCTTGAGCTCACTTTGTAGCCCAGTCTGGTCTCCAACTTGCAATGATCCTCCTGCCTCAGCCTCTAGAGTGATGGGATTACAGGCGTGTGAAACCACACCCTGCTCATCTGTGCTATGAATAAGTCAGTGATGTTTAATCTAAAGATGGCATAGAGCTGGGCATAGTGGCACATGCCTGTAATCCCAGCACTCGCGAGGCTGAGGCAGGAGGATGGTTGCAAGTTTGAGACCAGCCTGGGCTACAAAGTGAGCTCAAGGCCAGCCTGAACTCCATAGCAAGACCCTGTCTCAAAAAAGACAAAAAAAAAAAAAAAAAAAAAGTATGTTGACCAGTGGTTAGTGGAAAGAGAAATGTCTTAATTGGGAAATCTATAAACATACAAACAGCTAGATGAATAAATAGTAAAACAACTATTTGGAATAGAGAGTAAGCAAGTATGAATTCTAGGAATTCATTGACAATCCATATTCCACATTCTCTAGCCTGCAGGGATAATTTGTTTTATTTTCTGATTTCTTTTTTTTTTTTTTTTGAGTAAGGAAATGTTTATTTAGCTCACAGTTTGTGGAGGTTTCAATCCATACTCTACTGGCTCCAAGGCACGGTGGCACATGGCAGAGGGCAACAGTTCGTGGTGGTGAAAGACAGAAAAAACCTACTTTCTGATTTCTAAACTATAGAAGTTTATTTCTCATAGTTCTGGATCCTGCAGGTCCCTGGCCAGGTGTTAGCAGATTTGGTACCTGGTAAGAGCTGTTCTCTACTTCCAAAATGGTGCCTTGTTTTATTTATTCATTTGATTATTTATGTATTTATTTTTTGTGGTAGTGGAGATTGAACCTGGTGGTAGTTCACCACTGGGCTATATTCCCAGCCCTTTTTATTTTTGATTTTGAGGTAAAGTCCAGCTAAATCATTCAGTTGCCCACACTGGGCTCACACTTGTGGTTTTCCTGCCTCAGCCTCTCAGAGTGCTGGGATTGTAGGTGAGTGGCTCCACATCTGGCTGTGGAAAATTCTTTGTTATTGGGGGATAGCTTTCTAATATATGCATAAATGCTTCTCCAGTGGAAAAATCAAGGAGGCAACATTACTTAAGGCATTTTTTTCTTTCACTTGCAGCCATTCACATCCTTGCATTGATTTCACTGAAGAAATTATGCACATATTTCTGAGCATGCAGTGTGTTAAGTCTTTGTCATATTAAAATATTTAAAGTGCCAGGTGTGGTGGCACAGGCCTGTAATCCCACCACTGGGGAGGCTGAAGCAGGAGGATTGCTGTGAGTTCAAGGCCAACCCCGGCCACATAGTGAGTTGAAGGCCAGCCTGAAGTGTATAAGCAAGACCCTGTCTCAAAAAAACAAAAGAAAAACAAAAAAAAATTAATCCTGGCTACCTCTTGAATACTGTAAAAGATGAAAGAAAAGGAAATGTTCTTACAAATTAATATGTATTACACAATGCCTTTTTCCTACATTAATACTCTGTGGGATGATTTTCCTGAACTTTAAAGCTCATTTTCATAAAACATTGATATTGCTTTAGAAAAGAACTAATTCACAATACATTTGGAATAGCTTGCTTTCTTTTTTCTACTAATGAGACAAATTTGATTTGTAAATTTTATTCTAGTTCAGGAATGATGAAGCCCTTGCCATGATACTGTTTATAAAATATCTTTTCCGCTGTAATTTTAGAATCCTTCCCGGAGCGCTTGTGGTGCATATCATAAATAACTGTGGTCCCCAAGGATGCTTATTTCAGTGGGGGTTTTTCACATGATATCAAAATGTTGAAAACAGATGAGAGTATAGGGCACCCAAATATTTAATTCCTTAAATCAGAGGCCTGAGGAGGGAAAAGAAGAGGGAAGGGAGGGACAGAGGGCAGATGGAGTTGACAAGTCCCCTGGCCAGTAAATGCTACTGAAATTCAAGAAGTAGCTGGGGTGGTGGCGCAAGGCTGTAATTCCAGCACTTGGGAGGCTGAGGCAGGAGGATCACTGCAAGTTCAAGGCCAGCCTGGGCTATAAACTGAGCTCAAGTCCAGTCTGAACTGCAAAGGGAGACCCTATCTCACAAAGACACCACACACACACACACACACACACACAACCAAACATTAAGAAACCGATATACAAAAAGCATAGTGAAACAGTGTCTAAGTGCCAAGAAAAAGGAAGCTTTTGGCATCAGGACCCCCTTCCAGACTTTACCCTCTTCCCTGGGTAAAGGTGCACAGGCAGCTCAAGGTGGGCGTGTTCGCTGTGCTCCTGGAGGAGACAGGCTTCCTGGGCCCATCACTTCTGTGTGCTGGAAATCGTGGGCTGGGAAAGTGGAGCAGGCCTGGGCAGTGCTTTTCCTTGCTGTATTTGACATGCAAAACTGACCCTCTGAAGAGGACCCCGGAGCTCGCCCAGCGGTTAAGAAAGCCTCAGGCCACCCGAGGGTAGAAACTGGCTGGGGAGCATAGCGGCTCTGGCCTGCAAAGCTGGAGAGAGAATCACTGGGAAAAGCCAGCTAAAGAAATCTGACTTCATCACTGTATGCCTCCTGCCGACTGCGCCCTAAAGCGCTGTAGGACACACAATAGCTTGCTTTCTCAAAACGCTGTTTTATGTAGGCAGCGCCTGTGTGTGCCGGTGTGCTCGGTCAGGGATTTCTAGATGGTGCATTTTCAAAGAGTCATTAATATTATTTAAATATTCATGGTGGGGGAGGGGATGACAGGCTGAAATTTCAGCCCGCTCAGGAGTGAGGGACGGCTGGCCACCTGCCTCACCCGGTCCCACGTTGCGTATCAGCTGCCTCCTTCCCCACCCCCGGGGGCATTGTTGCCACACGTGCTTCGACACCACACAGCCGCCGGCTGCCGCACGGGGAGGGCAGCGGGTGGGCTCAGCCACCTCATGGGAACCCCAGAACTCACAAGGACGCCGCCCTAACCTGTCCCAGCTGTCGCGCTTACCCGGAGGTCAGTCGTGGTGCTAAGGGACGAGGGGCTTTCTCCTGCGGGTAGGAACTCAGGAGCTACTGGCGACGCAAGGCGCCCCCATACAATCACCCACGTGCGCACACACACACACACACACACACACATTGCACGCACGCCGACACGCCCACCCGTGCGCTGTCACTGGTCCACAGACCCGACGCCCAGAGCTCTCCCAAGTTAGAGAGCACCCAGTTTCGCCCGCCCCGTCCGCCCGCCACCTTGTCACCCAGCCAGCCTCCACGCTCTCATTTCTCGTTTTGTGCACAGATTCGGCCGGAGCCGGCCAGGAGGTGCGGGTGGGTGGGCGGGAAGGGGATGTGGACGGGGCGGGGCGGGGCGGGGCGGGGCCAGGCCGGGGCGGGGTGGGCGGGGCTCGGCGGCCTCCGGCGCGCCCTGCGGCCCAGCTCCCTGCAGATGCGCTGGCCCCGGCCCGGGGCTGCCGCACGCTGATTCCGCACTCACGGACGACCAGAGAGGGAAGCAGCAGCCGCTAGTACCCAGTCCGAGGATTACGCCTCCGCAGCCGGCTCCCAGAGGTGGGTGTCCAGACTGGAGCGCGCGCCCCGGGACCCCGGTGCGGACTGTCCCCGGGAGTGGGGAAAGGGTGGGCGGCGGGAGGCTGTAGATCTGGTAGCCCTCGGAGGCACCAGAGGCTTTACGGGGCGTTTTATGGTCCTTGCCTGGCAGATCCTGTGCTGGAGGCGGGTCAGCTGGATGGGTTTTGGCAGTGCGCGTTTGAATTCCTAGGCTTGGGGGAGGATCGGGCTTTTGGCTGCTTTATTCAGTACTTACTGACTTATATATGGTTTTAAAATAAACTTAGATCCCTCCGCCCCTCAACACACACACAGCAGAGATGACCAGGCAAAAGCTGTGAAATCAGAACACAGCTGTGGCTGTCTGTCCAGACCCGAGCCGAACTAGCGCGCAGCCTTGGGGTCCAGTTCCAGCTGCGGCGAGGACGCGGGTCTCCTCCTGCGACAGCCGCGCTGGGGGCATACCCGAAAGTCGAGAGCTTTGCAGAGGCCGAGAGCCTGGGGTGTGGAATGTCTTGATCCCCAGCCAGCCCGAGTCTTTTGGAACTGGGGTCCGGGAGCTGAACTCCGGACCAGGCAAGAGAGGGAGCGAGGGGGTGGCCCGGGCACGGGCTGGGCCGGGAAGTTTGGCCCGAGGGTGGATCTGGGGTTTCAACCGGCTCACATCTCTTGGGGCCATCGTGGGGACACTTTGGGGAGCCGAGGGTGGGGCGAGCCCCGGGTAAGCCCCGTCTGTGAAGTCCGCGGATGCTGCGCGCCCGCAGGCGTAAGGGCAGGGAGACTCGGCGGCCGGGGAAATGCTACGCAAACAGTCGAGGGCCGACTGACCCGAAGTAGGCGAGAGCTGCGCGCCCGCGCCGCGGAGCGGCGGCGCAGGTGGCCGGATGTGAGCGGAGGAGAGGAGCGGGCGGCGGGCGGCGGGCGGCGGGCGGCGGGCTGGGCGGGCAGCCGGGTTGCTGAGCTCCCCGAACCTGACGCGAGACGCTCACCAACGTTTGTTTAAAGAGACGCTGGATTATCTTTCCAGATCCAGTAAAGCCAGTTTCTTGTGCAGCGGTTTGGCTCTGGTGGACCGAGTGCTCACACTTTGACAAATCAGAGCCCTTCCCAGCTGCGTGCTGTGCGGGTAACGGGCACACGACCTACAGCGCGGCTATTACCTCGCCCAGGAAGCGCCTTTCTGTCTCAGCGCGTAAACTCGCAGGCGCCTGGAGGCTGCGATGTGCAGGCCCACCTGCCATTGTGATCCCGGGGTATTTCTTTCCTTGCCTTTGTTCTGATTAGAGTTCTCTTAAGCATAGCGCTTTCCTGCCTGAAAGTGTTCCCAATTTAATTAAACAGCCGCTCTTCCTCCCAGGCTGGCAGCTTCCCTAACGTTAATAAAATTTTATACGGTAACCACGGCTAAAAATGAGGTATATCTCAGAAGGACTTTAGCCTATTTGCCTATTTATTTACTTATTTGTAGTATTGCGTCTTGCCGGGCACGGTGGCAGGGCAAGGTGGCTGATGCCTGTAATCCCCGCACTCGGGAGGCTGAAGCGGGAGGATCGTTGGTGACCAGCCTGGGCTACAAAGTGAGCTCAAGGCCAGCTTGAACTGCATACTGAGACCCTGTCCCTAAGAAGACAAAAAAAAAAAAAAAAAAAAAGTATTGGGTCTTGTACCCAGGGCTTCATGCATACTAGGTAAACCATGTATCTCTAGCCCTCTGTTTCTTTAAACGTAAAGACTTGCATACTCTAAACAGCGGTTCAGCTGCCAGCTCTCTCTTTCAGTTTTGATCCTGGGCCCTTTGTTAAAAAACATCTCTGGCCGGGCGTGGTGGCGCACACCTATAATCCCAGCACTCAGGAGGCTGAGGCAAGAATTCCAAGGCCAGTCTGGGCTACAAAGTGAGCTCAAGGCCAGCCTGAACTGCATAGCGAGACCCTGTCTCAAAAGATAAAAATAAAACAAAACAAGACACAAAGCACCTTCTCCTTTGGGTGGGATGATGTGGACCCACTAAAGTCATGTGGACCCTGAAATTACTTTGTATTGCACCAAAAGAATTAGTCCTGATCCAGAAAAAACAAAAGCAGTACTGTTGGGTCTCCCCATTCTGTACCTAACAGACTGTGCAGTAGAGTTCATTTCTCTCACTTTCTGGGATGCTAGGGTCCTATCCTAAGAGAGACAGCTGAGTTTGGAGATAGGACAACATTTTGAAATCCCCATTCTCTCAGTTCTGGCATGACTGTAGGCATCACTTCCTACCTGCAGAGTGCAGGGTCCTATCTTCAGAATTCATTTCACTTTCATAAAAGGCTTATTCTGATTTGGTAGCTTCAGGATCTCTTCTGTATAAAGGAGGGTACATTGTCTTAACTTATCAAGTGAAGCTGGGTGTGGTGGTGCACGCCTGTAATCCCAGCACTCAGCAGGCAGAGGCAGGAGGATTGTTGTGAGTTTGAAGCCAGCCTCAGCAATAAAGTGAGCTCAAGGCCAGCCTGAACTGCATAGGAAGACCCCGTCTCAAAAAAACTCCAAAAACCAAAAAACTTATTAAGTGAGGGGAACATGACCCCAATGATGGTTTTATTTCTAAAACCTTCAATATTTTATTTTTAGAACTAGCACATTAAATGTTATTAAACATGCTAACACTTTGGACTTTCTAGTTACTGTAATTCTTACCTAAATACAAGCCTGATAGACTTGGTGGGCTCTTAAAATGCTCATCCCAGGTTTCTATCATAGTTATTATTATTAGTCTCTTGCTATTCATGAGAAATGGTTCAAAAAAGGGGGAAATTGAATCTGCCTGGAGGTTAAGTGGAGGCGTTTTAACAGTTGAAAGGAGAATGGGCTGGACATTTATTTCTAAAGACAAGAGCTTTGGTGTTTAGTTCCAGGTTTTAGTTTATACATGTTTCAGGGCTGGGAACATTGATACTCCGGCTGGCATTAATTTCTCAAACAGCTGTTCTTTGATCCTAAAGATTCAGAGTCACCATTTGCTCAGTTAATTATTATAGGTCCTGTGGAAGCAGCTGTTCAATATACTTAAGAGGTTTGACGATTTTAGTCAGTTTTAATAGAAATTTAATAGAAATAGGATAGTGTGTGTGTGTGTGTGTGTGTGTGTGTGCGCGTGCGTGCATGCTGGGAGTCAATCTCAGGGGTTCCCTGAGCTACATCTCCAGCTCTTTTTAGTTTTTGTTTTGAGTTAGGGTCTAGCTAAACCTCCCAGGCTGGACTTAAATGTGTGGCCTTTTTGCTTCTGTTTCCCAAGTGGCTGGGAATATAGGTATGTGTTACCATGCCCAGCTGGTGTAATTTTCTTTATACTGAACAAACCCAGATGCAGATTTTTCCTGAAGCTTTAAAAAAAAGGTTTAAATTCAGGTCATCCTCTGGTACCAGCTCTACCCGACAGCAATTTTGAGCTGAAGAAGCTTTGTACACAATGATAGTAGATAAAAATCACTCCCCCTTTTATATACGTCAACTGTCTCTCTCTCTCTCTCTCTCTCTTTTTGTCTTTTTGAGACAGTGTCTTGCTATGCAGTTCCAGCTGGCCTTGAGCTCACTTTGTAGCCCAGGCTGGTCTCCAACTCCCAATGATCCTCCTGCCTCAGCCTCCTGAGTGCTGGCTTTACAGGTGTGCACCACCACACCCAGCATTATATTAACTCTTTATAAGACAATCCTCTCCAATAATATACAAGGCTACTTTTCAATCTTGGACATTGGCCCTCCAAACACATTTTTCAGGAATATATTATAGAGAAATTGAAACCAACCCTACTCTAAAAGGAAAATGACTCAAAGAGGAAGTTACAGGGTTTGTCCATGTGATTTTCCATATTTAATTAACTAAAGTACTTAAGAGATACAGTGAGTGTGCAGGAAGGTCACACATTCAAGGCCAGCCTAGGCAGTTTAGGGAGATCCTGTCTCAATAAAATTTAAAGTGGGGTGAGTGGAGAAGTGGCTGGTGCTCCTGGGGTTCTCTCCCTATTGTTGCCCCTCAAGGTGCTCAAAGTAACAAAGTACCTCAATTAAAGCCAAGGTTTAAACTTTGTTTCAACTCTTGTTGAAAATGTTTCTAAAATGTAAGGAAGAGCCACCCTGCCTTCTTACCTTGGGAAATTTACTGTGCTCTTCCCAGTGACCTTTCAGGATTTTGTGGACTTGGTGTGATACTGGGATAGATACGAGTTATATTTACAGCCCTACGGAGCTGTAATTGTGGACCCGCTCAGGATGCTCGCTTTTGTTTGTATGGCTTGTTTGCTTTATTATTCTTTTTGAGGCAGGTTGGCCTTCAACTCACTATGTAGCCCAGGTGGGCCTTAAACCCACTTTGATCCCCCTGCCTCATCCTACCCAGTGCTGGGATTACAGGCCTGTCCAGCTCTAGGATGCTAGCTTCTTAGAACACTAAAAACCCCAATGCAAATTTGATTTTTGTTCTTTTCTTCACTCTCTTGAAAGTTGACTATCATAAAAACAAAGTGATCAAGCCTCGCCTTCTTCCTTCAATGAAACAGGACATGTTTTCTGCAGGGGTCAGTGGTGGATTCTTTTGCTCCTACTGGAGTGAACCGTGAGACTGAGGAGGCACCCAGTGGACAGATAGCCTGGGCCGAGAGGCTGGGAGCACCGGCAGCCCTTCCACACCTCCTTCTCCTTTCACTTCTGGACCCCATCCAGACGCACAAGTGCTTGCCAGGCCCGGAGGGGACAGTTTGCATGGAAAGGAGCTCCTGGCACTTCCTTCCCTCTTGGTGGCGGTGTCAGGGTGACCGAGTGGCTGTGCAGCTAGGTGGAAGCACAGAGCTGCTGGTGTCCTCCTGGCGCAGAGGACAGGGGTGCGCATGAGACCAGGGAGCTTCCCTGGAGTGGATTTGAGGGTTTGGGCTTTGTAAACGGTTTTGTCTTCTGAGTCTTGTGAGGATATATGGGGTGGTGGAGGGGCTATGGCGTGAGCGTCAGAGAAGCAGAGGGAGCTGCAGAGCATAGTGAGGGAGGTTGCTGTGCTTTGAACTCCTTTTCCTTAGAGGGCGATGGAGGGTTTGCGGATATTTTTGGGGTTTGGATGGACTGAGTAGAGCCACATGCATAGATATTGTAGTTTTCTAGAACTATGTGCGGCCAAAGTAGCTTAGTGCCTGGGCTACATTTTCTTTCAGACCTTGAGTGTGTCACAAAAATAGAATCTTAGGTCACTCATCTATAAAGATGGAGATGCCAAAATCGACAACCTATCCATTTCAAAACTCATGTTCATGAGATATGCATGGAATTATGTTGCACATGTATTCCTGACTTTTTTTTTTTTTTTGGTGGTGGTGGTATTGGGGCTTGAATCAGGGCCTTCCATACTGAGCTATTTCTTTCTAGCTCTTTCTGTAAATTTTGAGTTGGGTCTCACTGAATCTCTACATTGCCTATGCTGGGCTCAAACTTGTGATCCTCCTGTCTCAGCCTCCCAGAGTGCTGGAATTACAAGTATGTGCCACCATGTCTGGCTTGATTGTGTTCTTAAATTGACCAAAGTCCTCTTTTTAGTTTTATGACTGATGTGAATAAGTACCTAGTCTTAAAATTTATGTTTTTAAATTCAAGCAATTATATAGCAGGTCAATTGTTTATTCTTCATACTGGCCAAGAAGCTTTGAGTTCGAGGCTCTCAGAGCCTAACTCCTCCCTAGCCCTGTCCCTTAGATTTTGGGGCATTTAGTTGGACTGATGTCCTCTCTTCTCCTTACTTTTGAAGCTCTTGCACCACTTGTAATTCTTTGATTTTTCTTTATTTTAAAAAATTTTCTTTACCCTTTTGGTAAGTCAGAAATTTCCCCTTATTGGGTAAAGGGAGCCCAGTTTTGAGGACCTCAATTTTAGGCTTTAAGCTCACACAGTGACTTGCAGGGTGACAGGTACTACTGGGCCTCTCCTTTCTCTGTCCTGAGCTGCTGCAAGATGCCTTGCTAACTCTGATGCGCTGACAGTTTACTATGGCAGAGAAATGGGTTACTATATAAAGGGACAATTTGCAGTGCAGGTTGAAGTAATAAAGGTTTCAGGAAGAGCCTGAGAAGTCCAGATAATGCAGGCCATGTTTGCTTATATAACTTGATGGATTTGCGTAGAGTTTACTGGATGGATGGATGATTTCACAGCACCATATAATTGTGGTGGACACAGCGGAAATATTATTTTGAGGTTTTTTTTTTTCTTTGTGATACTTGGGATCAAACCTAGGAGTACTCTATACCCGTAGATATATTCTTTCTATATTGAAATAGGCTCTTGCTTCGTTATCCTGGATGGCCTTCTTGCTTCAGCTTCCCAGATAAGCAATGTGCCAAGGTTTTTGTGTTTGTGTGTGTGTTTTTGAGACAGGGCCTCAGGCTGGTCTCCAGCTCGTGGTGATCCTCCTGCCTCAACCTCCCAAGTTCTGGGATTACAGGTGTGCATCACAACACCTGGCCAATGTGCCCAGCTATGAGTTAGGTGTTTTGTTTTGTTTTGTTTTGGTTCCAGGAATGGAACTCAGAACCTTGTGGTTGCCAGGCAGGCGCTGTGCTGCTTAGCTATATTCCTGGCCTTGGGTTAGTTCTTAAGTATTACAATGTCTTTTTAAAAATTTACCTTATGGAGCTTTTCTCTCTTGTACTAAACACAGATTATAGAAAACACTCACTTAATATGTCTGTCATGCATAGACATTGGGTGCAGCTACTACGGTGGGTGTTTTGTGTTGAGTTTTCCCTTCAGTAGATATATACAGCAACTCAGCTACATATAAAAGATCACCATAAGTTTCAAAGGACTCGTTAAACCGCCACTGGAAACAAATAGATCAGGTCAGCGGTGGGCGGGTGGCAGCTCTTAAAGTTGATCAGCGTGTTCTCCCTTCTTGACCCAAACCCCTCTGCCAAGTGGGAGGAACCAGCCAGCACTGTGGCCCTGGGCTAGGATGAGCCAGAGATTCACAAGCAGCATGATTTAAAAAGCAGAAGATCATAGCACCGCACAAAGTGAGTGGTTCTTTCTTTTTCGTAGTGTCTGCTGTTGGACAAAGAGTATGGATAAGGGAAATGTTATGAAGGGGGATTATCTAACTCAGATGTAAAATGCTGCAGAATCTATGCTGTGTTTATAAAGAGCTCAGCCCTACATTGCCTGATTTGCTAGGACACTTCCCTGTTTACTTGGACCCGTGGTTCAGTCCTTCCCTGTGTCCACACGGGGACTTCTGGGTCCCGGGGTAGAGCTCAGTATCACGCATCTCCTGGGAGCCCGGAAACGGACTGGCTTTTAAACAACCCTTCTTGTTGATGCCAGATGGAGCCTGAGAACTTCCTGCCTCAGGGTTTGAGCCTAGAGTCCCTCCTGGCTAGCCCACATCTGTAGTCCTATCTCTAACTTAGGAAGTAGGGAAATGTACCCTGGACCAGGTCCCCAGGGAAATTCCTAAGTAAGCTGATAGCAGTACATCCTGAATTGCTGGCCTTTTTTTTTTTTTTTTTCTTTTGGTCTGTTTGTCTTTTTAGACTGGGTCTCGCTCTGCAGTTCAGGCTGGCCTTGAGCTCACTTTGTATCCCAGGCTGGTCTTGAACTCAAAACCATCCTCCTGCCTCAGCCTTCCAAGTGCTGGGGTTTTCTCTCTCTCTGTCTCTCTTTTGGGGGGTGTTATCTTGAGAGAGTGTCTTACTGTGTAGCCCAGGATGGCTTTGAACTCTGAGCAATTCACCCCTGCTGTCTTAATCCCCCTGCCTCAACTCTATACAATTTTCTTTCTCTTTTTTTTGTACTGGGAATTGAACTCAGGACCTTGTGCTTGCCAGGTAGTTGCTTATGCCACTGAGCTATATCCCCAGCTCCCCTGCCTCAACTCCATATATATACTACCATGCCCCACTCTCCTGGAGCCTCTTTTAAAACGGTGCTAACCTTCTTTACAAGGGCCCTGCCCTTGCACTCTAGTTGCCCCAGTAGTCCTACCTCCTAATTCCATCATTTGGGGATCACCCTTCAGCATAGGAATTTTGGTGGGGCTAGGGTAGGGTGCACGGACCTAAACATTCAGACTACAGCAGGGACCTTGGAAGGCTTACCCTGGAGGATAGGAAGGCTATCCTCCAGGCTTATCCTGGAGCAGAGGATAGATAAGCAGCCCTGCTAGACAGAACCGTATGTCCAGATGGCCAGAGGTGCTGACTTGGGAATTTCCCCACCATGCCCAGAGTGCCCTTGGTCGTTGTGTGTGTTGCCAAGGATTCCAGGATTTTAGTCTCTTGTGCATTAGAAGAGCATGCTCATAGAGCTGTACCTGTACCGCACCAGGTTCCCAGAAGAGGTGACCATCCTGACCACCTCCCACAGCCCCATGCAGGGTACATGTGGGGAGCCTGTGGGCTAGGACTGCGCTAGCACTTCCTGGACCTGAGACCCCCTCGAGGCCGAGGAGAGCAAGGACACTACCTGCCCTCATCCTGCCCTGCAGTCAGTTGCTCTACGGTATTAGTTACCAGGGCAGTTAGACCAGCGCCTGCCTGGGCTCAGCAGCTGGGTGAGGTGTGTGTAGAAGGTGTGAGGAAGGCCAGGCACCCTTCTGTGGCGGCGGGCGGCAGTGCCCCTGAGAGCTTCCAATCCTGTTCCTTCCCCAACATCATGGCCCCACTGCGGTGCTACAGAGTCCTATTGGGGAGCGCTTTTTTCAACCCAGCCTACAGAGAAAGACACCATTGTTTAACTGTTTCTATGCGGTGGCTTGGAGGAGTAATTTTTCCCAAAGGAATACGTTTTAGTTCATATTCTAGAAATCCAAATACTTAACAAGCCTGATGCATGAGCCTTTTCTGCATGCGCATTGAAATCGCTGTTCGGTGGTACACGCCTGTCATCTCAGGTACTTCGGAAATATTAAGTTCAAGTCCAGCCTGGGCAATTTGGCAAGACCCCTGTTGAAAATTTAAAAGAGCTGGGTAAGCATTGGAGTGCTCCTGGGTTTGGTCCTTAGTATTAAACACACACACACACACACACACACACACACACACAGGTCCACGGCCTATGTGCTCTGTACATTCCAAAGCTATATTTACCTTGGCAAAACTGTACATTTTACCCTTGCAAAGGGTGGCAGGCCTTGCCCTCGGACACTGTCAGAGATAAGCAGATTTCATTTGTCTTGGGAATAAAACGAATGAACTCTGTTGGAAGGTTAGGCCACATCCCAAGCGCTGTGAAAATTCCTGTTTGGGATCATCTGCTGGGTGCAAAGTGCAGCCCAGAGGTGGGCTAGGGGGAGGGGCAGGGGCAGGGACAGGGGGCGGGGCACGGGGAGGGGGAGGGGAAGGGGCAGGGGAACGGCAGAGGGAGGCGGTGATGGAGGTGTTGCTTTCCCATGCATTCACAATGTGTGCATTGTCTTAAAATTTTCCTTTCACCCTATGCTTCATTACCAAAACACTCCTCAGCCTCCCAAGGAGGGCAGATGTGGTGTGAAGATAGAGGAATGATTTGCCAACTCTTATCCCTATTGAATTTTCTCTTCTTGGGAATTTCCCATGATCCCCTGGGATGCCTGAATCATCAGGTTTGAAGGCATCATGGTAGGAATAGTTGAGAAAGCGAGGAGAGGATAACCCTTGTGAGTGCCAGATGCTAAGTTCCTTGCTTCTCCTTCCACTGTTTTACTGCATTTTTGCAATCACTGTCATTTTCAAAGGAGGATTCTGGGGCCCTGGGGATGTAAGCAGCCAGCAGCTCCTACAGCTGCAGAATGTCGGGCAAGTTTTCCCGCCTGGCTCCCTCTCTTTACTAAACCAGTGCTGCTGTAGCATCTCGCTACTCAAGGTCTGCTCTGGAGACCTGCAGTGTTCCCATCACCAGGAGCACGGCACACTAGAGAATTCTGAGCCTCATCTCAGACTTACGGAGCCAGAATCTGCATTTTAATAAAATTTCCCATGATTCCATTGCATGCAAGCATGTGAGAGAGCTCTGCTACCCAGGACTTACAAGGAAGACCTGGCAGTTGCCAGAATAAGTGCTGGCCAAATCTTAGGACTAGAATCAGCAGATTGGACTGAGGGACTGGCCTGTCTCAGGAGGCAGAAAGGATGGGTAAAGACCAGGGATGCAGCGCAACATCCTGCAGTGCCCAAGACAGCCTCCCACGCCCACAAAGACTTACCCTTCCCAAAGTATCAGGAGTGCTGATATAGAGAGAAACCTGTACTAGTTGTCTCTGCAGATTTCACGTCCTGTAGAAGGTGTCTGCAGCTTCAGATGTGCGCCGGTCTCCAGCAAGTGGAGGAGATGACATGACCCAAATGGCAGTGTACTGTGCAGAGGTGAATCTCTTTATTGGACTCGCAGAAAGCCAAAGAGCTTACATGGAACCACAAGCAATTCCTTGGGTATTCTGAGTCTCTGGCCTTAGTACCAAGGATGCAAGTGAAGTTTCTAAGCAAGTCCTGAGTGCCCGTGATGGGGGTGCTACAAGCTGACACCCGAGCATGGCAGCAGGCAGTGTTTTGTGTCCCCTTGACTTACTCTGCCGACCTGCCCAGACCTCCTTCCTACCTTTCAGTTCCCGAGCAGGCAGTGTTGGGTCAGCTTTGCCACCTGGAGGCTGAGAAGGAAAGAGAAGAAATGCCAGGCTGGGGAAGGGTGGCCCAGCCTCACCCTGCCACCTTCTGCCTCTCCAGGTGCCCTGCTTACTTCACTGTGCTTACTCACTGGTGACTTCCACCGCTCTGCTGGCCCTGGCGGATACCTCAGCCTCCCTGTCCCTGCCCTCTCTCCTTAGATTGTGGCCCAGCACACGCAGACTGCTTCCTTCCTCTCCTGTGCTCCTCCTCTCCCCTCCCCCCCCTGTCCTCCCCTCCTCTCCCCTCCCCTCCCTGTCCTCCCCTCCTCTCCTTTCTTTTCCTCCCCCCCTTTCCCCCTCCCTTATCTTTCTTCTCTCTCTGTCTCTGTCTCTCTCTCTCTCTCAACACCCCCCCCTTTTTCTGGCTCAAGCACCCTATCACTGAGCTGCGCCCTCCCAGCCCATTTTTATTTTATGTTGATGTGGAGTTTTGCTAAATTGCTGGGGCTGGCCTGAAACTCTGAGATTTTCCTCTCATCCTCACAAATAACTGTGATTTCAGGTATACCCCCCTCTGCAAAAAAACAAAAAAAGATTTGAAACAAATTATATCTGATAAAGAACCCCTGTTAACCTCTAGTTGTAAGAGCTCCCCTTTTGACATTTGTGATGAAGACATTGGCTACAAATTGAAGCCAACATTGGCTTCTTGTTTTACTCCGATGAAGCTTGCTTTACTTGAGGTTCAGAATTCTAAACCAGAGCTTTTGCTTGTTGTATCCCCTTTTGCTTTTAACTGTTAGTGGTAGAACAGTCATGCTTCACTACTTTTGAATGGCCCCCACTGTGCAGCACATTGTTCTAGGTACGTTTTGGAACCAAACTGGATGTATTGCCAAGGCCCTCTGAGCAAAAGGAATGCCTGCAATTCAGTGCCTTTTCTTTTCATAACTTTCGTCTGCCTTGAAAACGTAAGACAGGGCCTTCAAAGGGAAGGAGGTTGCAGGGAGCGCTTTGCTGGCCCTTGTGTGCAGAACATCCAGCCCTGGCACTGGACTCAGAGGCCAGGGCATGAGAACTGAGAGCTGGGCCTTTGGCCAGAGTGGAAGGTGTCTTCCCAGGACTGCTAAGCCTGTGTTTTTCCAGCTGGTCAGCTCAGATTAGGGAGTGGGGAGTTGCGTGGAAAGGTGGAGGGCAGAGGACACAAGAGGACGCGATGGAGGATTATCAGCCACATCACAGAAAGGGGGTGCGGCGCAGGGCCCCTGAGAGTTGATCTAATAATTATCTTGAGAAAAGAATTTGAAATCTAAAAGTTTTCTTTTTTTAAATAGATGCTAGGGATTAAGGCCAGGGATCACCAGTGCTAACCACACACTGAGCTCACTGTAGCCTCCCCATTTAAAATAAAATCTGTCTAAATGGTGCATACACAGAGGAGGGGAGCCAGAGGAGAGGTCGGGGGGTCCAAGAAATGGCCCTACTATGTCTTTCTCTTTTCATCTCTTTCCTTATCTCTTCCCTTTCTTCCTTCTCTCCCTCCTCTCCATCTCTGTCCCCCTTCTTCTTTTCCTTTGGGATCTCCCTGTTCTCAGTCTGGCCTTGAGATCCCCTTGCCTCAGCCTTCCAAGTAGCTGCAACTATAGGTGCCTGCTACCATTGCCCAAGTTATGCCTTTTATGATTGTAGTCAGTGACTTAATGCCTGTTGCGGACCAGGTACCTCTTATTTTAGCCTCACCACTCCCTTACTGGAAGGGGTCCTTTGTAATTTTAACAGCAGTTTATTTTTACTTTGGAGGACAGAGTCTCACTGTGTAGTCCAAGCTGGCCTTGAACTCGCAGGTAGTGCCGACTGCCCTCCAACTCTTGATCCTCTTGGCTCAACCCCTGACTGCTAGGCTGACAAGCTTACACTGCCACCCCAGGCTTTGCGTCCCGTTTTAGAGATGAAGACATTGGTGCTGGGAGAGTTGAGATCAATTAGTCAAGGCTGGGCCCCGGTTCACGTAGGGTTCCTATTTGGTTCTTTGCTGGCTGGGAATTGGTGCAGAGACAGCTGTCACTGTGGAAGGAAAGACCAGGTCAGGGCTTTTTAGCTCAAATACGGTTAAGCAACATGTTAGTTGACCCAAGTGTATAGCCACTTAATTTTAATTAATTAATTTTTGTGGAACTGGGTATTAAATTCAGGGTCATCTTGCTGAGCCATAGTATCTAGTCCTTTTAAGACAGGGTCTTGGTAAGTTTTTCAGGCTGGGCTTTAACTTTCAATCTTCCTGCCTCAGCCTCCAAGAGTGCTGGGATTACAGATGTGTGCCACCACATCTGGCTGAATATTTAATTTTGAGACAGGGTTTCATTAAGTTGCCAAACTGTCCAGGCTGGGCTTGAACTTGGAACTCTCTTACCTCAGCCTTTCACAGTGATGAGCTTCTTTGTTTGTTTTTACTAGATAATTGAAAATGAGAAGTAAATATAGCCTGGCTTTCTTATCATTGGCAAGGTAGAAAATGAGGGAAGAAAATGACCAGAAGAGTCTGTTTTTCCGGTTCATCTCACTGACAAGAAAGGCCTTCTGTTGCCCCAACACTGGGCAGATTACAAGGTAACACCAGAGCCCAGGCTATTTGGGGTGGGCAGTGATCTCATGGTCATCCCCTCTATTCAGAACTTCATATTTGGATGATTATAATCTAATATTGAAATACTTTCATTTTTCTATTAATAAGTAAAAAAATGTTTTTGGTGCCCAGGGTCTTGTGCATGCTGTACTACCAAGTTATACCCCTAACCCCAGGAAAACTTGTAAAGTTACCAATCTTACCAATCAAGTTCAATTAAATAGTTTTGCTGAAAGAAATATCTTGCTACCAAAGCATACCCCAAGGTGTTTTAGAATGCAGGTTTACCACACATCCTCTGGCCAGTGCGTTACCTACTCTCCTTGTCTATTTGGTGTTTGACACCCAAGAGTTAACTGACAAAAACCAAACAAACCCTGAGTCTCCTTATCCCAACAATATATATATATTTTTTAATGTGTGGTACAAAAAAAAAAAATGTGTGGTACATAGGCCTCTTTACAAAGGCATTTGAGGGGGTTGGGTGTGAACAGAGGAATTTCCTTTTCCACCCTGGCTACTGCTAAGCTGTAAGCTAATATTGTGAGAGAGAAGAAACACCCTTGTCTCACCTTTCCTTGGGGACATTGCTTGGTGTTATTGTTTACTAATATTGATGAAGAATTCTCTTCAGATGCTAGTTAGAGCTGAATGGTTTGCACTATAATTTTCAGACTTCTGAACTTTGCTTAAATTAGCTTAAAACTTCTTAGGCACCTTGGGTTTCTTTCTACACCTCATGTGGTGTTCTTTCAGGTGCTCTTTTAGCATTTCTGATCAAGAATTTCTTTTGTGTTGATTATTATTATTTTTGTCTTTCTGAGACAGGGTCTTGCTATGCAGTTCAGGCTAACCTTGAGCTCACTTTGTAGCTCAGGCTGGTCTCGAACTCCCAACAATCCTCCTGCCTCAGCCTCCCAGATGCTGGGATTACAGGTGTGCGCAACCATGCCTGGCTCTTGTGTTATTGATTAATCTGCCAAAGTGTGTAAAACATGTGCTGCTTTAAAATTTGTTTTTATATTTGCCATTAGAAGTGAAAATGAAACTTAAGAGTTTTACTCTGTCTGTGTAAATTTCACTGATCTTTTCTCTGCCAAACATGCACTTGTGTGGCTTTTAGGCAAGTGGGGATTTAGTGAGTGAGATCTACCCAGGTTGGGTTTTGATTTGCATTTGTTTATGTTCTAAACTTTTTTTTTTTTGTAAGACTATGATTTCAAGTATCCATAGAACTTGGGGCAGATGGAATTACACAGAATGTGTAATCCTTTCAGGTTTTACATCTTACTTGAATAAACTTCCATGATGGATTAGCTGAGAAGGGCAAAGTCTCCAGCAGATTTTACTTGGCTGACTTTGTGTTTTTGTTCTTCCCTGTTTTCCTATGAGGCTCCTGTACCATCCCACCTGCAGGGGCAGCCAAGGAGCCCGGAAGAGGGGGTGGTGCAGCGCCTGGGGACTGAGGGCAGTGACAATGCACACTAGGAAAGAGAACCAGAGGCACTGTGGAAATGACAGCCTCCTCCAGTGCAAACCCCGCCCCCCCCCCCACCTGGGTCTTTGGAAGGACTTAGTGAGCTGGAGACACAGCTGTCACCAAGCGACTCCTAAGGGTCGCCTGTTGCCAATTTCAGCTGCGTCTGACTTATCAGGAGGATGCAAACATGACTCAGTTTTATAGTTTTATAAGAATATTTCCTCCAGTGAAGTCATGATTGAGCTGCTGTTTCCATTTTTTTTAATGGCATTTGCTTGACTCAATGGTGTCCACCCTTTATGGCCCTGAGTCATCAGGGTGGCTGCTCGCTAAGCAGCAGTGACGCTGGAGAGGACGAATGAGGTTGGCAGGATCACCAGCCGGTGGGCATCCCTTCTGACCGGAAGAGGAGAGCTGGACCGGGACTCTGGCAAGGGATACCAGCAGCCTCCCTCAGAAGCCCTGGTGGAAACAAACTATCCACCTTGCCTGTTCTTCTCCCCTCCGGGAGGCAGAGCCCACGCTGCCCACTCCTACTTTGCATCCATAGAACTAAGTCTCAGGAAGCTGGGGGGAAAGGCCAAGAGCCGTGTACTTCCAACAAAGCTAGGGCGAGGGGAGACTTAATATTTTAAACTTTTCTATCCATTGTTTAGGCAGTTCCCAGAGAATGATGACAATTTCTAAGAATAACCATTTTTTTGTCTCAGAAACTAAAATTTCTGAGCTGGGCACAGTGGTATACTCCTTGTAACCCTAGCTTCTCCAGAGGCTGAAGCAGGAGAATTTCAATGTTGGTGCCAGCCTGTCTCAAAGTAAAAGATTTTTTAAAAAATAGCTAGAGACCCCCAGAGTTATAGGCTTATAGGTGTGTGCCACCATGCCTGGCTAGTAGCTCATCATGTTAATTCACATTATTGGACTTTACAGTTTTTCTTTTATCAAATTTTTTCTGAACCAATGTAACACTACACCAGGGAAATACCATACTGAAGTCTATTGGGAAAATGTGTAAAGCAAACTGTTGGTGTAGGCAAAGAAACAGAAAGGGCCGGGTATGATAGCACACACCTGTAATCCCAGCAATCCTGTAATCCCAGTACTCGGGAGGCTGAAGCAGCAGGATCTCTGGGAGTTCAAGGCCAGCCTGAACTACATAGTGAGACCTGTCTCAAATGAAAAACAAAAACAAACAAAAAAGAAACAGAAGAGGTAAGAAAATCCTAAATCTTCATTGTTTTCAACAGTATTCAATCCAATTTTCTGTTTTTAAAAGTGACTGTCAAATCCTTTTTGTTTGCTAGATTTTGAAAGATTTTTTTTAAAAAAGAAAGCCAATATTTATAGGAAATGTAACTCATACAACTTCATATACCCACTGGTAACATATATCTGTCTGGATACATTTTCAAGATTTATCTTGTTTCATTAAAGCTGCAGATGTGTGTCATCCATTTTACTTTCTGCATAGTTTTAGCACTAGGTGTTTTATTAGTTCTGCAGTCTAGACAAAAGCAGGAAACCAAAGAGCTGGAAACATTGGGAGAATAAATCCTACCACCTCCACGTGGGACTGTCAGAAATACTGTAATGTGGAGCGGATGAGTGTCATATATTTCAGATTCTCTATTAGCAAATGAAACACAGAAATGTCAAAGTATGTTTTGAAGTTTCATCCTTTACTTGGATGTGCCAGAAATCTCGAGGGTAGATTAGAGATGGCTGCAGGGGTCCAAGTCCGGTGAGGGGTGGGTGGAGGGCTATGGCAGGAGGACAGCGAGGAGGCAGGCTCCTTCTTCCCTGACCTTCTGTGTGACCCTCCCTGCCTCTGTTCCCGTCCTTCCTCCTTTTGTCTTTTCTCCCCCACCAGTGCAGGATTCCACAGGTGCCTTCCAAGATCTGGCACTTACGTTATGCTCTGGGAATTTACCAAGTCAACTCTTGCTTCTCGTAAACAGCAACTCATTAGCCAGGGTGGCACGAAAGAGAAAGGGAATGGGCTGTCCAGCTGCGGCTCAGGCGGCCAGCACTGAGATGGGCTCCTTGCAACACATGCTCCCCGCTGCGTGTGGAAGATGGGTGGGTGGTGAGGCCAGGCTGGGCAGTGAAGTCAGCCTTGCAAGGTACCCTGAAACTAAGTTGCCCGCTGCCACTTGGCATGGTGAGCTCGTGATTCATTCACGGCTTCTATGGCTCAGCCTGGCAAGTGGCCGAACAGAACAGCAGTGGGAGGGTGGGTGGTTGATCTAGCAGAGATCTCCAGACATTACCTCTTGATAAGCTTGGATGTTTCTAGAATCAAGGAGGTGGTAGAATTAGCCTATCATGACATTTGAGGAAGAAGAGAAAAACTCGAAGGTCAACCTAATAAAAATGACTTGTCTTGTGCCCTCAGCTTCTGGAAGGATGGTACTAAGGGTCTGTTGGGTGAGGACAGAGATGGAGGAGACAGTAGTTTGAGTGATGTCTCAGTCACTTCCCTGTTGCTGCCATGAGCTACCTGATGCTCACAACTTAAAAGCGGAGCGCTTTATTTTGGCTTATCATTCAGCCCGTGGGTGGCGGGCTCAAAGGCAGAGACAGGCTGCTGGCAGGGCCTGGTGGAAGAAAAGGTGCTTAGCCCATGGGAGCCAGGAAGCACAGAGAGGGGGGCGGGGCCGGGGACTGGGATACACACTTTCAGGTCACCCCCCAGTGACCTGTCTCCAACAGTGAGTCAGTAAGTCAGCTGTGATGCCCTTGTGATCCCAGTGCCAGAAGCATTTGTGGGACATTTTAGATGGAACCTGTAACAAGTGCAATTTGGAGTTGAGATTCAGTGATCCTTGGGTGCAGGAATGTCTTGTTTGGGGACATAAATACTGTCAGGTTGTGTGAACCACCTAGAGGCATTCTGTCCACATAAATCCTGCCCTTCGAATGCATACAGCCTGCCTACATAACCCAGTTCTTAGCTAGCTGCCCTCTGAGGGCCAGCGGCCTCTGAATCCTGAACTCTGCCCAAGTCTCCCTGGACCTTACATCCCGGATGACCTTTTTCTGGATCCCTGGTTTGTTTCTCTTTCTCCTTTTCTTGATTAACTTTGCATGTCAACTCCATTTGGGTTTTCTGAAGAAAACCATTGAATTAGAAAATGGAAATCACTGGCAAGGAGCAGGAGGAGAAATGCACCACTGTTTATTTTTATTTTATTTATTTATTTATTTTTGTGGGACTGGGGATCAAACTCAGGACCTTGCGCTTTCCAGGCAGGCGCTTATTCCACTGAGCTATGTCCCCACCCCTCTACTGTTTATTTTTAGAAGCTGCCCCAGCACCCAGCCCTAACTCTGAAGTGCTGCGGGAGGAAGGGTTTCCACCAGCATGATTGCCAGGTATAAGGAAGGAAAATTACAGTTGCTTCTGCATTTCGCTTGTAATGCGCTCATCACACATTCCAAAGCACAGGAGTCCTTGGTGTGGGGCTGCGAAGCCTCTATCTGCAAGTCCATCTCCTTGACCCAGTGTCCTGAGCAAGAGCGTCACCGCTGGGCTTGTGCTTTCAGACAAACACAGAGCTTTTGGGGAAAGAGTGTGCTTAAATAAAAGCTGCCAGATTGTTTTCCCGTGGGAGCTTTTGAAGCACTCTGAGCTGGGGCTTCATGACCTGAACTGAGAATTGCCATGGCTATGACTTTTATAGGGTGCTCTACATAGACCTGTGACACTTTCTGGATGCCTGTGTATGAGAACCGCAGAATCAGGCCAGGCTTAGCCTAGCTTGTTGTTTTATCTCAGTTAAAAGCCTTTTGTTGAAAGGACAAATGGAAAAGTTCAGATGAGTCAGATGTATTGTAGGCGCCCTCTCCCATGCAGTAAGTTCAGAGCAAATCATATTTATTTTTCAGTGTCCCCAGGGATTAAAGGTTACATATCTAAATATCACCACTTCTATAGCTTGTGTAGATAAAAGTTTTACCTTTGTCAAACTGCTGTGAATCGTCCTAAAAAATCATTTTAGAGGCGCTATATTTTTTAAATGTAACTAACAAATGTAAGGATCCACGAGTTTTTTTTTTTTTTCCTGAAAGCTATTGATTGCTACTTATTATAAGAATTTTAACATTGTTCCAAATAGAGGGAATCAGATAATTGGTCTCTCTCTATATATATTTTTTCCTGGTACTGGAAATTGAGCCCAGAGCTTCATAATGAACTATATCCCAGGCCCCCTTTCATTTTTTATTTTGAGACAAGGTCTTGGTAAGTTGTTAAATTGCCCAGGTAGAAATGGAATTTGAGATCCTCGTGCTTCAGCCTCCAAGACTGCTGGGATTACAGGTGTGCACCGCTCTGCATGGCTAAGTGGGTCATTTTGTGAGTCAGAACATCACGGGGACAACTTCGAAAGTTTGCACTGGATCTGATTTAGGTGGTAGAATCCTATCAGTAGTAATTGTGAGATTTTGAGGTGGGACTGTGATTAGGAAGAAAAATATCCTTATTTTTAGTAAATGTACACCAATGTATGGGAAATAAGGGTCATTGTGTCGTCAAGAGACTTGTTAAGGAAAAAATTATACACAGACACATTATACCTTATGATAAGAAATGACTGAGAAGAATGTGTTCTTGAATACAGGCACAGTTATGAGGTTGAAATTCTTGAGAAGATTCTGGCGGAGGCTTGGCGTGCCACGGCTGAGAGACACCAGTCCTGTGGTCCAGCCGGCTTTTCTGCGGTGCGGGTGGGAAATTATTCCAAATATGTTGTGAAATTTACCAGTGTAATATTGCTGCTGTAAACAGAATTTAATCTTCTTAGATTAGATGCCTTATCTTTGAATTCCACTGATGTGAAGTGTCAGGCTGGTATGTGAGAGTGTTTGAGGACTGAGTCAGTTGTTTATGTCATTTATAAAAATGTACAATTTTCCTCTAGCAGTTCAGTTTTCCCCAGATTTTGAAAAAAGGAAGCTACAGAGCAGTATGAAAATGATGGGGATAGGGATGTAGGTCAGTGACATAAGCGCCTGCCCAGCAAGTGCAAGGTCCTGAGTTCAATTCCTGGTACCAAAAAAAAAAAAAAAAAAAAGAAGAAGAAGAAGAAAATAATGAAAAGAGTCTCAGAAAGATGGGCCGCTGGTAACACCATATGTCTAGTTCCTTCTGATACACATTTTAAGTATTGCACATTCTTGAGACGTCACACTGACTGTGTCCTTGTAAATCCTAATGTTCTTTACTTGCTTCAGCAAGAGCATTTTCCCATGTAACAGTATTTCAGATACATGGTTACACCTTTGTTTTTGACCATTTCAAACTTAGAGGAGAGTTGCAAGGATAGTTTAAGTGGACCCTCACTGAAGTTTTATTTTTTATTTTAGTTTTGGTCTTTTGCGACAAGGTCTCACTATATAGTACAGATTGGTCTTGAACTCAGTGTGTAGCCCTGCCTGGCTTCACACTTGATGATTTTCCAAATGAATATAATTTTGTTAGAGGTTATGTCTCTCAGTCTTTAATTTGGAAAAGTTCCTCAGTCCTCATTGTTATTAAGACAAAGATAATCGTGGAGAGGACAGGACTGTTGTTTTATGCTGTGTCCGTTTCCTACATGTGGTCTTTAATGGCTCAATAGAAAACATTCTATTGTGTTTTAGATAGGTAATGGTTTACAGCGGGTGACTTGGTGGCTTCTAGTGTTTGGCTATATAAATAATGCTGCTGTGAATATCCCTTTTTTAAATTTGGAACCAGGACTTAAACTCAGGACCTCATGCTTGCCAGGTAGGCTCTGTACTACTGAGCTATATCCCCAGCTCCTTGTGAACATCCTTAAACTTACATCTTTGCAAGCATTCTTGATTATTTCCATCTGACTGAATCCCAGAAATGAAAGCACTAGCTACATTGGCCTAGGTACGCAGATGATGTACTTCCCAGTTGCTTTTCAGAAAGGAAAAACTGGCAATAACAAAATCTTACAAGTTGGACCAAACATGGTGGCTCATGCCTGTAATCCCAGCACTTAGGAGGCTGAGGCAGGAGAATCATTGTGAGTTCGAGGCCAGCCTGGGCTATAAAGTGAGTTCAAGGCCAGCCTGAACTGCTTAGTAAAACTCCGTCTCAAAAAAAGACAAAAAGAAAATCTTACAAGTTGCTAAAATATATAATATATAAAAACATTTTATGGTACTTTGGCAATTTTTAGTGCTAGGAGAGATTGAACTCAGGGCATCATTCAGGTTAGGCAAGTGCTATACCATTGAACTGCATTCGCAGGCCAAGATTTTTGTTTTTATGAATCAGTTTCAAAGGTACATTTTTGCTGGGCATGGTGGCACTCACCTGTAATCCTAGCACTCAGGAAGCTGAGGCAAGAGGATTGTTGTGAGTTTGAGACCAGCCTGGGCTACAAAGTGAGCTCGGGGGCAGCCTGAACTGCATAGCGAGACCCTGTCCCAAAAAGACAAAACAAAAACAAAAACAAAAAAAGGTAATTAAAAAAAACTCCTATTTTAAAACCCAAGAATATAAATTAAATCTATGTACTATATCCTGTATAGTTTGATGTTTTCTATATCTTTGCCAGATGTATTTTATTAAGCAACAAGGTAGGGTTCCAAACTACATATGCATAATGTCTAGAAGTATACAGAGACAAGATAGTCCAGGTTGCCTCAAAGGAGTGCATGTGTCTCAAGCTACTTTTTATGGGTTATGATTACATTCAAATTGAGCCTGGTACCTGCCAAGGTGAGATTACTGTACCACTGCTTGGGGCTCTCAGTCACCTGCTGTAGAGATAGAGCTTGAATGTTTATTTTGTGGGCAATGTATAACCTCTAGCACATGAGTGAGGTCATCAGCCAGCTCATAACGCCCAGTGGCAGGCCCAGGCACAACACTGGCTTCAGAAACAATTCTACTCGGCCTCTTAAGTGGGTAGATCTGGTAGAAACCATGCAGGGTTAGAGTTTGCGAAATCAGTGCACCCAGGAGTTAACAGCATGAACTCTGGAGTTTGACAGTGTTGAGTTTAAATCCCAGCAGTGTGGCAACAGGTACATCCCTAACATTGGTTCTTTATCTGTAAAAGGGGATCATAATGGTACCCATTCAACAAGAAGCACCTGATAGGGAAAACGTTCTGTGATTGCTTTCATAATTATTATAAATGCACATTCACTGTGAGGTTTGCTGTCACAGTGGCCAACACACTTTCACCTCTTGTGGTACAGGCAAACCAGTGTTAGCTCATTCACTGGACAGACAGGAAGCCCTGGGAGAGGTCATGTGAACTACCAAGACCATGTGCCAGCTAACTGGTGAGGCTGGGCATGGACCAGCCTCTCTGTTCTGTGATATCCACTGCCTGTTTCACAAGTTGGTACTTGGGAGTTAATACTATCTGAGAAAGGCTGAGTAAAACATGTCCTATTCTCTAACAGATTTATCTTGATTTGGATCAGGCAGTCGTCTTCAGGAAAGGGGCAGGCAGTAAATATTTCAGGCTTTGCATGCCATGTGATCTTTGTTGCAACAACTGAACTCTGCTGTTGAAACTTGAAAATAGCCTTAGATAATAAGTAAATGAACAAGCTGTCTGTGTTCCAGTAAAACTCTTATTTACTAGAACCAAGTAGCAAGCACTTTGGCCACTGCTTATCATGATGACTCCTGATGTGGACAGTGTATTTCTGGCCTGGGTCATGTGCCTTTTGTTATACAGGTCACAGCATGCCTTTTTGGGGCGCTATCTTACCTAGTAAAGAACACTCTAGTAGCTTAGGCCTGGCATATAGGAAGCACTTAGCTACCACTGCTGAATAAATGAGCTTCTTTGTGCCTGTGTTTTCCTATGATGAATTTTTCTGAAGTGATACATTCCTCCACTTAAAAAATGACTTTTATTTAGCATTTGTTTTGTTGTTGTTTCATGTTGTTCTGAAATGACATCAAAAGCAGATTGGGAAAAGAGCTCTTAGCCTCAGACATAGATGAAAACATATTTTTAGGTCTTCTTTGGTGTCTATGATATATTCATTTGTTATTTTAGTTTCATTGTCTGGCAATGAGGGCAATTTTCAGTGAAAACTCCCTTCGGGGGATTTGGCCTGTTTTTGTTTTAATTAGGAAGGCATCTCACTTGTATCCTTGTACAACTGTTGACTCAAATAATTAAAAATAATGGCTGAGAACGCAGTTGTTTTTTCAAGAGTAAGTTTGCACCCTTTGTAATCTGGCAAAAAATCAGCTTGTGGCTATGCCTGCAGTGCTTGTACCAAGAACTTTTCTCAAAGGAGTGGTGGCTGCCTGACCCTTCAGGCAGAATACGTTTGGTTTACCTGTGCTTTGTCTACAAAGGTGTCCAATAATAGCGGCTGCACATGACAACTAAGTTTAGGAAACTTGTGCAGTTAATTTGAAATACTACTCTGTATAGTTCACCCTTGGCTGAATAAAGATGTTTGCTTTTAAAACCAGCCCTTTGCTGCCCTGGATGATTATTCTATATTCCCAGGCCAAGAAATACCATTTCCCATTTGTAAAACTTGATGAAGTGCCTCGAAATCTCCTGGTTACAGTTCACATTTCATCCAGAAGGAAGCGGATATGACCTGCTGGTGTGCAGTGAGGGGTGAGGGCGTGCGGCATATTTTAATCTTCACACTGATATGTGAGGGGGCTGGGAGCATAGCTCACTAGAGCTCTTTGCCTAGAATGCACAAGGAGTTCAAACCTCAGTAGCACTCCTGCCCCCATGAAACAAAAAAATCAAGAAATGAGGTGTTAGGTGAATCCTAACTCTCCCGGGGTTTTTCTATACAGAATAATATGGAAAAGATTAGTGATTCAGCATTGTAATTTTTTGAGGGTACGGAGTGTTATGCTGTATGTCTGTCTCTGTACTTGTTTCCTCCTGTGTGTTAGCTTTTTGCCACTATAACAAGATACTTCAGAAGAAACAGTTTAAGGGAGAACAGTGCTTATGACTGTCCATGGTCACTGGGCTGCACAGAAGCACAGCATCACGGTGGAAGGATGTGGCCGAGGAAAGCTGTTTACCTCAGGGCAGCCAGAAAGCAGAGAGCAAGGACAGGGCCAGAGAGGAAGGGGCCACAGACAAAATATACCCTTCAAGGGCATGTCCCTGGCGACCTGTATCCGCCAACCGGACCCCACCTCTGAGTAGCTCACTCAGCTATGAATTCATCCAAGGATTAAGCCACTGAAGAGGGCAGCGCCTTCATGATCCAGTCACCTCACAGCCTTCACTTCTGAATATGGATCAAGCCCTCAACATAGGAGTCTTTGGGGGATACACCATATTTAATCACAACACTGTGACTAGAGGGTGAGGGTTCCTTAGCTCAAAAAAGTGTCTTTGTTCTCTCTCTCTCTCTTCACCACTGAACATCTTAAACACACATTCAGCAGTGACTGCATGCTGGGCACCCGCACTTGCTGGGGGTGCACACATGTCACCTGTGACCACTGCTACCCTACTGGCAATTCAATAGCCGTATCCCAGAAGGAAACCAATTCTGGTGATGCATATGGGTTGGTAAGGTTGCTTTTAAGTCTTCAGGGTCTTCTGTTCTCCTAGGAGGAAACAGAATTTGGGCAGGAAAAAGCCATAGGTCCTATCAGCTTTCACCTGTATGCTCTGACAATAGTAGAGATGATTCAATACAAGAGGTGTGATGTCACCTGTGGTCACCAGAGGAAGCCCAGTAGGAAGTGTCCGCTCAGCACACACCACCGTGGTGGGACTGGAAAGGAAGCTCGTGCTTAGAGCACTGGGATGGAAGTTGAGGAGGTGCCATTCCTGATGATTTGCTGATTCTTCTGCCTACAAACGTTGTACCCATTAAATTAGTCTAAAAGCTGAATAGTTAAAGCTGCTCAGAGGGAACCAATAAGCAAAAGTTTAAGGATCCCTGGTTTGTGGATCAACATTCTATATGTTTCCAGAGGCTGACTAGAACACACATGCATGTTTGAAGTTAATGGAATCAGTAAGGAGCATGCACTTAATTTCCTCTGTGAATCTTGAGGAAAAAATATATACCTTTTGATACATAGGAGAAGGTGGTTCTTCAGAGACTTTATTTGCTTGATTTTCCAGACTAAAAAACAAGTATATTTTTAGGGTGTGGGAGGGAGGAGTTAAATTAGTTCAAAGTTTTGTTCTCTGGAAAGTGATATTTTTCTCAAAGATATTTTTCTCAGGAGGGGAAAACTGCTCATACGGGGTGTTTTTACTGAGAAGGATTGTTGTTTGTTTTGGAACTGACATTGTTAAACGGAGTAATTTTGGAAAGGCAGGGACAGGGCTATTGTTGTAGCCAGCTGATGGCCTATAATCATGTGTGCCTTTTTTTGAACCCTGTTTTTCTTCATGGATTACATTCTTAAAGGCATGCCACCCTGGCTCTCTGGCTTGGCAGGCACACCATCTTGATCCCTGCTTGGGCCAGCGTTCTGTGAAGACGAGCCTTTCACAGAGAACCCAAGGCTGAGAGGGCTAGGCTTGTCCAGGCCAGAGCAGCCCTGTCCTCGGTGGGTTCCCCGCCAATAACCAGGCAGTTGTGTGGTTCCCCTCTCCCCCACCCCACTGATGTAGCCCAACCCAAGGAATGGGAAGTTCTCCCTATTTCCCGTCACTTATTTCCGCCCTCTTTAGTAACTGAAGTCTCTCATTTGGTGGCTTTTCTTTTGGGGCTTAATTCTTGCTGTGGCTTCATAGAATCTGTACAATCTGTCTTTCCTAGGAGAGCTGTTTTGGTAGATTTGGGGGCAGGGTACTTGTGCTCACACCAAGCCCCAGTCTCCTCCAGCTTTTTCACCAGGCTAAATACCCCCAGTTCCTCCATTAATTAAAGCACCTCAGCAGTGACCCGAACCCTCTTAGTATGTGGAGTTAATAGTGGAACCTGTGTTCTGGTTCAGAACATCACCTCTTTGGTTTTTATATTTATATTTGTTAATGCAGCCCGAGGCAGTATAGGCAGCAGCATCTTAACAGAGAGGGTGTGGCATAGGGATAAAACGGTATACAAAGTGAAACCTGGGGTAAAAATCACCCAGGAAATCTCCAGAATACAATATATAAAAACCACACACGGTTTTATGTCTATAATCTTTTATGAAAATGTTTATGTACCCCAAAGTTGAGAGCTACAGATCTTGCCTAAAGAAAAGAGTCTTCCCTGCAGAAGACTTTTGCTTAAGCACAGTACGTTGAACCCAGCCATCTACTTTTGCCTCCTGCCAAACAATACCTCATGAGAATGGTGTAAAGGGAGTTTTTTGGTTCTTTCTTGATATTACGGCAAAATTGTGCAACTTGAAATTTGCCATTTTAACCACTCTTAAGTGTGCAGATTAGTAGCATTAAGTGCACTGTTGTACTTAATTAAGTTGCACATAGATGTGCAACCACCACCGGCATCTGTACCCAGAACAATTTCACCTTCCCAAGCTGAAACTCTACGTGTCTAACAAAGATTTCCCATTCCCTGAGTCTCCCAGCCTTTTGAGATCATATTCTACTTTCTGTTTCCATGGTTTAACTACTCCCAGGGACTCATATTCCTGGAACCATATATACTATTTGCCCTTTTATGACTGGCTTATTCCACAGAGGGGAGCTTTTTAAAGACATAAGTCCACCAGGGTAAAGATAAGAAGAGCAGACAACAGCAGCAAGATTCAGGGCAGCAGGCTGAAGGCGTGCACTTTAGCCACTGAAGGGAAAATGAACTAAAACATACAGAGGGAAAACTATGCAGCTGTGTGAGTAATATACAGGAGGCTCTGTCATCTTGTTAAGAGATATGTGTTCATTACTATGACTGTTGAAGGGATGATGTCTGTGAGCAGATCCAGCACATAGTAGCTATTAAAGTTTGCTGGATCAGAGTCTAAAGCTCGCTTCAACAGACCCACATCCCACATAACAGACCATTCCTTGAAAAGTCGCAGAGAAGCCAGGTATGGTGATTTCATACCTGTAATCCCTGCTACTCAGGAGGCTGAGGTAGGAAGTTTGAAAGTTCAAGGCCAGCCTGTGCCACATAGCAGGAAGGAAGGAAGGGAAGGAGGGAGAGAGGAAGGGCAGGAAGAAGAGGAGGGCGAGAAGAAGGAAATGAAAGAAGAAAAACAGGAAAGGAAAGGCGGGGAAGGACAGGCTAGGGACATAGCTCGGTGCTAGAGCCCTTCTGTGTTCCATGCCCAGTACCTGAGGTTGGGGAAGAACCAAAAGCTGCAGAGAACCACCTGGTCACCATTTTCTGACTAAGCTGGCGTGTTGCTGCGGGTCCACTGATTGTCACTGTTGTACCCGTGGGCTCTGGGTTTATGATCCCAAAGCGGGTGTGTGTGTACGCGGGCTCGCGTATTAGCTTGAAAAGTCAGCCGTGGACGCGGCTGTATCAGCGTATCTTTGGCAGCCACATTGCTTTGGGCCTAGTTGACACCATCAGGCTTCTGGACACAGAGGCATCACTTTTCATCCCTGTCCTACATAGCCCGTGTGTCTCGGATGTTACGTCCTTTTTCACTTTCTTCGTGTCCCCTTGAAAACCTTCTCCCCTGGTGCCCTAAGAATCCAGATCCTTGGCGTTCAAGGCCTGTGGATCTGTGGTTTGGCCCCGCCCCCAACCCGTCCTCCACACATTGCTCGGGGCTGATCCACTCCAGATTTCACGTAAGGCCGAAGTCCTTGCAGTTGCCCATCAGCACGACGCCATTTCAAGCCCAAGCATCTTTGCGTTTTTTCTTCTTCCTGTCTGTGAAGCTACTTACCTCCCTTTCACCCCTGATCTTCACCCCCAGCCACCGTGCTGGCCTGACTCAGCTTAACCAGTCATGCCTCCCGGGAACCTTCCTGACACCCCTCCCCCCTTAATGGATGTCCCCCTTCATGTCCCCAAAGCACCGATAGGAGGCCCTATCAGCAGAGCCTCAGCACCCGGGCAGCCCTAACCAGTGATACACCAGCCTCTTCTGAGAGGCGCGACTTCCCACGGGGTCAGAAGACCCGGTCAGTCTTGATCCCTGTCTATGCCCAGAGCCGGTTGCAGCTCATTCCCGAAGGGGCGGGGACTGATCTTACCTGTCTTCGGGGTTGTGACCATTTGCTCCTCTCCATGCCATGAGAGGAGCCTTAGGTCTGTGGGAAAGCCGAAGATCCTGGCCTCCAGGTCTCTGACCCCACCACTCTGGTTTGGGGGCTCCTGCACCTGTTTGCCCGTTGGATGCTGTGGAAGATGGTTTCATCCGTCAGGGTTCTGATGAAAGCAACTCACTAGCCAAGCTGCGTGGCCCCCGCTCTTTTCCCATCCTGCTTGGCAGCACCCAGCCTGGTGAACTGATGCATTCGCTGAATGACTTAACAGACATTTGCTAACTGTCTGCTCTGTGCCAGACACTGCTCCATGTTTTGGGAGACAGCAGTGAGGGGGCAGAACCAGGCTTCTATCCTTGGGAAGTTCCATCCTAGTGAAAGGAAAACAGCCCAGAGCAGACACAGCCAGAATCATCCCGGTGGGGTGGGTTAAGTGCAGAGAAGGGAAAAAAAAGCACTGGCTGGGTTGGTACATGCCTATAATCCCAGCACTCTGGGAGGCTGAGGCAGGAGGATTGCTGTGAATTCAAGGCCAGTATGAACTACACAGTGAGTCCTTGTCTTAGGTGGAACTCAAGGGGTGGCCTCTCTGAGGAGCCAGCCCTTATACTGCACTGAACAATAAAAGAGTGTTCAAATGAAAAGTGAAAGCTGCCCTGTGTGATGTGATAGTCACTGGCCATGTGGAGCTATTTAAATGTCCATTTAAATCAGTGAAATACAACTGGAGAGGTCTAGTCTTCAGTCCCATTAGCCAGATTTCAAGCTGTCAGTAACCAACCTAGGGGTTAGTGGCAGCCGTGCTGGGCAGCCTTGGAGAAGTGCATGGGGCAGCACTGACCATGAGAGAGAGGCTCAGGCAGGAGCTGTAGGTGTTGAGGCCTTGAGGCAGGGCCAGATTGGTGAATGAGATACAAACGCAGTTGTCTCTGCAGCTTAGCGGTTGATAGTAGGGAGGACCCTGGCGAGGCTGGTGTGAGAAGCAGGTAAGACAGGGAAATTAGATCAGCTGCCATACAGTGTGCAGATGAGTGTCAGAGAACTGCCTCCTTAATTTGCACCCCCTGAGACCAGGGTTGAAGCCAACGCTAGAAATGTCATACATTTTGAAAAGTATATTGAAAATCATCTCTAGAGATCATATACAGCATATAAAAACCGAACTGAGAAAAGATCTTTTGAGGAATAGGGCGTGGATACACTGAGCCCTGAGCCCTGTCTGTTACTGTGACAAAGTATGTGAGATAATCAATATTTTACCTTACGATTTAAAGTTTCATTCTGGGCCAGGCATGGTGACGCACACCTGTAAGCACTCAGGAGGCTGAAGGAGGATCCTTGTGAGTTCGAGACCAGCCTGGGTTACAAAGTAAGCTCAAGGCCAGCCTGAACTGCACAGCGAGACCCTGTCTCAAATAGACCAAAAAAAGTTTCATTCTGGAGTCACTTGGCCTTGTTGCTTTGGGTCTGTGATTGTCAAATACCTCAGGGCGCAAACATGTGGCAGAGAAGATCTGAGAGCCTCGTGGAGGCAGAAAGCAAAAAGGGCCCTAGAAGGGTCCAGGTCTCAATACCTGCCCCCTGGGGCACAGGAGTCAGGATGGAACTTGTTGTTCTGGGGCCCTATGTCAGAAAAGGTCTGTCGCCCCCTAATTGTGCTATCTTGGCTGGGGACCATGCCTTCACCGCATGAATGATGGGGGACAGTCAAGATGCAAATTTTAAAAATTCAATACTGGTAAGCAGGGGCCAGTGGACAAAGTCACAGGGCTGCCCCTCAATCTCCAAAGCAGAGGGTGGGCCAACCTAACTACTGCCAAGAACAGCATTTTCCATGTCTTTACTTCAGATTCTCTTGGAAGAAAGCAAAAACAAAACACAACAAAACAAAATGTTCAAACTCAGTCCTAGGCCAAGCGTGGTGGTACATGCCTGTAATTGCATTACTCTCGAGGCTGAGTTTGAGGTCAGCTTGGGCTGCATAGTGAGTTTGAGGTCAGCCTGGACTACATGGCAAGACCCCCTCTCTCTCAAAAAAAGCAGATTTTCGTAAAAGGATTTTTAATTTTGTGTCTAAGGAGGCTAGGATTATATTCTGGTCTGGTTGACAGGAGCACTGCTGCCTGGACTTTTCTTCGTCTCACTTTCCAGGAGGTGCCCACACGCTTTTTTGTGCTCCCCTCTTTGCTAAGCAGGTTTTCTTCCTCTCTTTGTAAGGGTGCCTTTGTTTGAACCCAGAGAGTTACTTCTCTTTACTGTAAACACAGTGTCCAGTGACTTGTCCTTATTGTGAAGAGCCAGCAGCTTTGCAGGAGGAAGAAAAAAAGTTTTAAAGGTCACTTTCTGGTGTTTAGATCAGAAAATAAGTCATCCTGACCTGATGATTGATGAAAACAACCAGAGAAAGAGCTGCCTGCCGCTTCCCCAGGGCTCGTTGTACCCCTCCCGTTGGATGGCAGCTAACAGCTATCATTTGTTGAGTTACAATCGATCTGATAAAGTGTAACCTGATCACTAGTAGCTGTGTAAAAATAAATACACTCGACTCCTGTTTCATTTGCCCTTGAAGCCTTGAACAAGGTTCCAAACTGTACCTTTGAATCGGAGACGTTGGGGATGGGTCACATTGCAGCCTCTGTGCTTCTTGGGCCCGCAGCGGCCAGATAGGTGCACACAGGTGTACAAGTTCAGTCCTGCCTCACCTGAGACGCTGTAACCTGGCCGAGGGTTGTGTCCTCACATCGGATGTGCAACTGGAGAAAGGGAAACCAGGGTGAAGCTGTCAGAACAGCTGTTCTCAAGAGTGGGGGTCATCGCAGGAGAGCTGGGTCATGATTGCTACTTGGATGCTGTTCTCTCTCTTCACGGTGGGTCTTGGTTTCCTTTGTTGTGGAGTTCTGCTTGCTGCTGAGAGGCCGGACAGCGTACACGACCCAGACACCTTAAGGTGTAGCTGCCCTTTATTCTTAAGAGGCACTGCCTTTGTGAACTGAAGGCAGTGAGCCAGCCAGAGAGGAAAAGCACATCCCTGACATTTTAGGCTCTGCAAGTTCGGAATAGCTAACGATGTGCTTCCGTGACCAACACTTCTATACGAAAGCTAAAGGCTCTCAGGCTTTAAAAACACTATTCTGCTTTATGTTCCACTTTTATTGGAAATGATTTCTTTTTCCCTGCTAATTGCTATAATACCTTAGTTTCTTTATGTACGTAGCATTTTCTTTTGGTGGAAACAAAGCTTCAGGAGAAGTGCTCTCTGGAAATTTTAACCGGTGATTTAATGTTGTAGCGATTTCTGAAAAATAATGATCTTAGATACAGTGCTGAGAAGCTGGGCACACAGCTCCTGAGTCGTGGGAGGCATGAAAGGTGCACACGCCGTGCTTTAAAATCTGCCCAGGTTATTTGCCGTGCTCTTGAATGTGACAGCGAGTGGGTAGGCATGGGTAAAGCAAGGAGAGTCTTTCTTCGGGTTTGAAAACAGTAACATGAGTTCTGTTTCAGACCCACCTCTATCCAGCATTTATAACATACAGGGATTTGGTGGCAGTTTTTGTGCTTCTCTTGGGCCAGGTCAAAGAGTGGGGAAGACAGCCGTGAGAGCTGTATGTCGCGGCAGCGATCGGGCTGTGGTGGGAGGAAGTACGGACGGCGCGTGAACTTCCTCAAGGCTGCAAAGATCAGTGTTGTCCATGGTCAATGTGCCCATCCTTTTAACCCAAGGGAGGAGACTGTATTTTCAGAACTCTTTTGCAGGCTGCATTTCTGACTCCAGATAGTTTTCTTGTGATTAGGGATGTGTGTGTGTGTGTGTGTGTGTGTGTGTGTGTGTGTGTGTGTTGGATTTTTCTGGTGACTACATAAGCCTTATTTGTTTTTTATTTACATATAGCAAAATCAAGACATACCAGAGTTCTGTTACCCTCCCAATATCATTGGTCCTAAATTTCTGTTAGCCCACTTGGGTATCAAGTTTATCATTATTTCTGAAGAGGGAACCAAGCCATTTTGTAACAAATAACAAATAACACAGCAGCGTCTGACACTTTCCATGAATAGGAATGAGTGAGACATCAGAGGTAAGGTCTGATTTGCTGATCTTTTTCTTGAAGAGTTATACATGGAAAAATAACATGACCTCACTGTTTCTTTATATTTTAAAGAATATATTGTACCTCTTACAGAAAGGTACAATGTTTTATTTTTTAAAAACCCAAAGACATTTGTAATCAATACCATAATTAGTAAAAGTTAATGTACAAAAATGAAAAAGAGTCTTTTGCATTTGACATTTTATCTTCAGTAAAGTTTGGGCACACATAGTAGGTAAATGATGTACCATGAGCTACTTCCCAGTCGTTTTATCTAATTTTTAAAACTAATTAATTGGTTCATTAATTTAATGGTATTGAGGGTTGATCCCAGGCCTTTCACACTGAGCTATAGTTCTAGCCCTTTTTAATTTGTTTGTTTGAGGCAGGATCTTACTATGTAGTCCAGTCTGGCTTCAAACTTGTGGTGATCCTCCTGCCTCAGCCTCCTGAGTGTTGCAATCATAGGCATGTGCCACCACACCTAGCAATTTTTTCTTTTTTAAGAAAAGATCTCACTAAGTTGCCCAGACTAGCCTCAAACTTAGTATCCTAGTTTCAGTCTCCCAAAGTGGTGGGATTACAGATGTGCATCACCACAGCAGCCTTTAATTTTATTTTGAGTTGGTGTCTTGCTAAATTGCCCAGGCTTGCCTTGAACTTGCAGTCTTCCTGCCTCTGCCTTCTTCATATCAGGGGTTACAAGCATGTACCACTGCACCTGGCTTAACCTTGAAGTTTTAATGGAAGTTCTGTGTAGCTTTAAAGGCACTGAGATGCTCCTAAGAAGCAAGGGCTGTAGTCTACATCGCTCTGCTTAACTTGAGGAGCATTTTCGTAGTGTGTAATCCTGAAAGGAACAGAGATAGCTAGACTCAGGAACAATGGGATCCAGGAGTTCAAATGACATCGTCACCCTCCCTCTTGTCCCATTCAGCAGCATTGGTTTCCCAGTGTTGGTTTGAGTCTCTGGGAGGCTCCCTCTTTGGCGGTGTCCAGGTGACTGACAGCAGCACCAGGCCTTTAAGTCACTTTCTCAGCTGCTCACAGTTCCACAGACCAGAGTCCCATTGGCTCTAACTAGTTTGCCTGCCCATCCTGGCCTCTGAGATGGAATGGAGATGAGTGTCTTTTTCCTGTTTCAAATAAACTATTTACAATACAACAAAATAATGTCTCTACTTGAAACATTTGCATGTGCAAAAGGATGCACATCTGAATACCCACAGTATCTTCAGTCTTTGTTTCTCATCATTGTAACAGACACAGGGTAGTTGGATATGTTTATGGGATACGGTATGATAGTTTGATATGTACACACAGTGTCATGATCAAATCCGGGCTATTGGCATTTCCCCCTCAAACATCTATCCTTGCCACGTGTCAGGAGCATTCAGACTCCGAGTTCCCTGTTAACTTGGAAATAAATTGTTGTAGATGGCAGTCACCCTCCTGCACAACAGAATAGCAGACATAATTCCTCCTGCTTTGTTTTGTTGGGTTTTTAAAATTCCTTTTGTCAGTATATGTTTGTGATACAGAACAGTGATGTTTGTTTTGGGGAACTGGTCCTGGCATAGAGCCCCTCTTGGTCCTTTGCTAACTTTCATCTTTCTCCAACCCCAGCCCCTTCCCATGTCCAAAAGTCTACTTTGCTGTTTCCCACCATCTCTCTTTTCGCCTATTAAAGTGAATATTCTGATTGGACAGACTTGGGTCACATGCCCAACCCTAGTCCAAGGATATCAGCTTCCCTAGACCACAGGCCAGATGGTGGAAGAAGGGGGTGGCAGGGATAGTTCTCTAAGGGATATAGGGGGCATGGATGTCAGAGAGATGAAAACAGCACAAGGACATGCAAGCCAGATAGCCAGATGTATTTTCCCTCTTAACAAGCTTATAGATGTTCACTCTAGGTCAGCATTCCAAAAAAGCAGAAATTCCCCAACTGAGTGGTTGTGTTTGGCTTGTAAGATGACACCCACTCATCAGATGTGAGATGCAGTGTAGTGGAAGAAAATGGTGGGTGCAGAGTGACTGTGAGACTTTGCTAGCAAGGTTGATGGGCATGAGGGAAACTAGTCCTGTGCCCATCAAAGCACCAACAGGGAGGGAACCTGACATCTGAGGATAAAGAATCAGGCCAGAGACAGAGAAAGAAAGGTAGATGAGAGATACAGAGATAGAGAGGAAAACAGATTGGCAGTTAACCGAAGTTCAGCACTGTTTACTATTGCCAAAAGAGCAGAAATATTACCCTAAATAGAAATCCTATCAGGAAAATTTGATGAGAATTCACAAAAGTTAAAGATTGGCTATGCAGCTGAACATAGTGGTAAATGTCTGTAATCCTAGTACTCAAGAGGCTGAGGCAGGAGGATTACAAGTTTAAAGCCAACCTGGGCCATATTAGTGAGCTCCAGGCCCACCTGGGTTATATAACAAGACCGTGTTTTAAAGAACAAAACAAAACATAAGCAAGACTGGCTACATCCTGGGAACGTAGCTCAGTGGCAGAGTGCTTGCTTTGTGTCTAGGAGTTCCTGGCTTGACCTTCAGTCCTGGGGAAAAAAAACCAAACCAAACCAACAGACTGGTCACGATTGGTCATGGTTAGCCTAATCATGTGAAGAGTGATGGCTTCCCTGGCTACTTCCCTTCACCCCCTGCCTGGCCCCGCCCTGTGGCTGCTGTACCCTTTGCCCCGGCCGGTTTGTAGTTCAGAGTGCTGTTTCACCACCCAGCTTTGTCCTTATTCATACTCAGAACTGTGCTCCTGCTCACTGAGACTCCTCCCCTAAGACTCAGCTCGGAGGGCAGGTTCTCCAATAAGCACTGCTTAGCTCTTCCTCTCTGCTTAGGAATCCATCCCGCATGCTGCTCCCCTCATGTGCCTTTCCCACTGGTCTCAATTAAAGACTATTTTTTATCTCCCAGGGGACATTTGACAATGTTGAGACCCACTTCTGATTAACATGACGGGTGGGAGCTATGGACGACCAGTCAGGATGTTGGCGAGTATTCCGCACTGCGCAGGACAGCCAGCCTGGTTACCACCACACCCACCACACTGTCGGATGCTTCGGCTTTGAGTCTTGTCATCACCATGGTGATTGATGTCTCCATCCATGTTCTGCATGATCCCCACACTCAGTGCCTCCCAGAAAAGAGTAGTTTAAAGAGGACCGGAACCCTGAGAAGATGAAATCCTAGTTAGTGGCCAGTGCATAAGAAAATAAGTGGCCCTGCTCATCCTTGCACTAGGTAGCCTTAAACCTGCGATTTCCTTTCTCTGGTGTGTTTTTGTCTTGTCACTCTGCAATTGGAGTTGACTGCAGCAAAGAGTAGAAGACACTAAAGAAATGTTTTTCAAAGGATATTTTGTTATAGTATCATTATTTTGGTTCTATCACTTCAGAAAGATTTAGGAACACACGAGCTGTCCAGATTGAATTGATTTTTAAAGATTTACAACCCGAGAAAATTCACCAAATACTATACCACTGAATGGTAAGCTCTTAGCCTGTAGCACGTGTTCTATAATTGTGTGTTAAATAAATGTAATTGTTGTGCTTCAGTTGAAGATTTTTAGAATAATTGTGTCAAAGACCTCACTCAAATGTGCGCATTATTAATAAAATAATGGTGCTTTTGAAGACTCCTAGAGAGCTAACTTGTACCAGGCAGGTGTGTATCAGGGACCTGTGACCTAGGGCCGTCAGCCCCTACAGCAGGAGAATGAGTTCTTCTTGGGTTACTCTGTAGAAAGCTGTGGAGAAATAGAACTGGATGGTTTTTCTTTCTGCAGATGGGATCATCTTGGTGTAGTTTGATCCTGTGGCTTTTGTGATGTGGCGTGATCCTGGTGTGCTTTGATCTGATGTGGTTTGATCCTGTGGCATCTGTGATGTGACTGGCAGGGGGTGAGCTATAATCTGATGTAAGCACTTGTTATGCAATCCCCCTCCTGCAGTGGGGGTCAATTTTTTCCCCCAGTTTTAATTTTTATTAGCCCATGTTTGCAGTGCATAGCGAATACTTCACTGAGGGGAGTTGGTGCGTGTACATAACACACCTTAATTCTTTTGACATCCTCTTCCCTTCCTCTCCTTTCTCTGTCTCTTGATTCTCTTTTGCAAAAGATCTGTCTCCCTGGGTGGCGGTCAGTTTAAACAGGCATTTATGTAATTGCTCTCAATCGGTTGGAGAGTATTAGATGACAGAGGCATGAAGGTGGTTCAGACAAGATCTCAGCCCCTGAGAGACTAATTTTTCATTTGTGGTAAAACATATGTAACATAAAATGTACCATCTTAACCATGTTTCAGTACACAATTCAGTAGTATGCAGTATCCTGACAAGGTTGTGCAGCCAATGTCACTATCTATCTCCAGAACTTTTTCAAAAGACCAAACAGAATCAGACATGATTTGCCCTTTCTTGTGTGGGCTCATTCAGTGAGAGGAACATTTCCCAGGTTCATCTGTATTGTAACATGTGATGAGATTTAATTCCTTTTTATGGCCGAATCATATCCCATTGCATGTGTATGCCACGTGTTGCTTGTCCACTCACCCTCAGGTATATGGACTTTCCTACCTTCCAGCTGTTGTGAGCAGTGCTGCTGTGAACATGGGTGTGTGAGTAGCTTGCTGGAGCTCTCAGCTCTTTCGGGTCTGTTCCAAAGTTACTGTCCGGTTTTGCATTCTGCCTGGTTTCTTCTGGCAAAGATTTCTCCTGATACTTATCCTCACTGCTCGCCATTATGCTTTCCCCTATCATTACTTGCACATTGGGTTGGTAAAATTGGATGGGAAAAAGAAAGAAAGGAAAAATAAAGTAACAAATCTGAAAGCAGAAATCATGAATCTCAAGTCATCTGACTGCAGGGCTTTTTCCCTTCTTGTGCCAAACCTTTTGCCCTGGGATTTTTGTGGAGGATCCAGGGGCTGCCAGAAAACTCCACAAAATCCCCGTGGAGAACCCTGCATACCGTGTCAATGGGGGACATTTATGAGAAGAGCTTTCTGAATAGACAGCCCAGGGCGAAAAGCTATTGGGTTATTAAATATTGCAGACCAAAAGGACGGCACGAATCTTGCTTTGCACAATCTTGCGAGCCCTGAGTTCCAGAGAGAGACAGGGCGGTGGGGTTGTCCTGCTTTAATTTGAGCCACTTGTGTTTGGGCTAGTGATTTGCTTTATAAAGAGAACTAGGCCATCCCTCCCTTTCACCACCCAGGCCTCTGCTGGACTTCCTTTCAACCCTGGGAGTTCTTTCCTAAGGACCCTTAGTTCTGAAAGCCCATCACATGTGGCCCTGCGGTCAAGCATGAGAATTGCCTTTTTGTTCTCAAGGAGCAACACAAAGCTAGTGGCAGAGGGGGGAAGAAGACCTTTTTAAAGCATGGACATGTATGACTGTAATTCTTACCTTCCATCACCTCCTCCCTATCTTGTGCTATTTTAGGGCACTTGGACTTTTAAAATTTTCTTTTCAGGTCAATGCACAACAGTTGCCTGTCGCGGTGGAAGAGTGATGGCTGTCAAGGGTCTTAGAAAGCAGAAAGATTGAGCTTCTAGCATTGGATCATTTTGGAACAGGCCGCCTCTTAGACGGTTGTGATTCGGATTTAGAGGCTGGGCCCGCAGATGCTTCTGGGTAACAAAGCGGGGTAAAGCCTGGCTTGTGTTTTGTAGCTGTCTCCTTTATTACCTTACACCTTGGCCGGCTCCCTGCTGTGTTCTGCATGAGGCATGTTAGTCACTTAAAGGTTGTCTGTCTAAAAACTAGTAATGCGAGGTGTATTTATCCCCCACTTTGCCTGTTTCACTCACTTTCAAGAACGAGGATGCCAAGATAAGAAAAACTTTCAGGACGTTCAGGGAGGCCAGTCACCAGCTGTTTCAGTGTCGGGTTCCAGAGGAAGTGCAGCAATCTCCCTGGGTTCCCGGGAGAAACAGCCTTGCAGAGCACCCCACAATGAGGTCCCTTAAGCAGGAGCGGTTACCCCGCACAGGAGCCATCATCTCCCCATCAAGCTGTCATGACTCCTGGAAGCTCACAGAACCAGGCCTGAGATACTAATCAACCAGACCATAGCCTTTCCAGGATTACTTTCCTATTAGCTATGCAAACCCCAACCCTTAGCTCTGTTCCCCATTTCTAGAAAACCCCATGAGGACTGCAAGTTTGGCCCCAGTCTGGGTAATTTTGTTTTGTTTTTTGGGGACAGAGTCTTGCATGTAATTCAGTTTGGCCTTGAACTCACTATGTAGCCTAGGATGGCCTGAGGCTCATGGTGACCCTCCTTTCTCAGTCTCCTGAGTGCCACCGTGCCCAGCCTCCCTAGCTTGCTTCAGGGCATGGCCCTATTCAATCAAGCCCCCAGATTAGTGCCCCTGGGATGTCTGAAGGCAGTGCATGCATCTGATTGCCAATTAGAGTGTAGGAAGCTGGGCAGTTCCGTGCTGTTCCTGCTGTGCATGCAGGCGAAGGTATTTCTCCCTGGTTTATGCTGATTTACTTATTTTTAATACTCCAGAAAGAAAAACGCAGCCTTCCTGGCAAAGGCCTCTGGTTCTGCCGATGTGACTTGGCTCTGTTTATTGTTTAATAACCATGCCACGGGCATGTGGTTCTTCCTTGTGGCTGGCAATGACCATGACAGAGATGTCTGGTGGCCCATGTGTAAGACACTCCAGGCATTTGTTGAGATCCTACTGTTCACTCAAGATCAAAAATGAGTCAGGTGCATCTTCTTGGTAGTTCCTAAGAAAGACTCATTTTTTGGCCCAATGGCAAGTTTATCATAAACATGAAGAGGAGGGCTGTTGATATTTTGTTTTTTTTTAATTTATAGCATGTGTGATGTAATACGTAAAGAACTTCACTGTGTCAGCCTCTTTTACTAGAAGAATCACGGAATATTCAAACTGGTTAAGAATGCTAGTTCTAGCAGGGCAGGGGGATGTGTGCTTGTAATCCCAGCACTGTGGGAGGCTGAGGCAGGAGGATTGTAAATTTAAACCCCGCTGGGACAACTCAGTGACTTAGAACAACCCTGTCTCAAAACAGAAGGATAAAAAAAAAAAGGCTAGGGATGCTGCTCAGTGCAAAGGCACTGGCTTTAATCCCCAGTACCATGACGAATTAACTAAAAAAATAAAAATAAGACAGGAAGAGCCTTGAGGATGTAGTCCAGTGCTAAGCCCCAAGTTCAGGGGAAAAGAGCAATGCTGACTGTGGCCAGACTGCCTGTATCCAAATGTCAGTTGACTTTTCTCTAAAATAGGGTAATATTAGTATCAATTTCATAGGCTTGCAGACAGTGGGAGGTTATATGGTTTAATGACTACAAAGTATTCTGAATGTGGCCTGGCACTTACAGCCAAGTTACTTTTAAACTTCTGGTTCATCCATGCATTAATGAAAAATCAAGTGGCAGTGAATCTACTAAAAACCAGCATGTCATACACTTTGAAAGGGTGAACGTTATGATATATGAGGTATATGCTAGGGAAGCTCTTACCTGTTTGGAGGCAAGCAGCTGCTTGTTTCCACGGATGCCTACAGTAGGGAGTCGACTGGCTCAGGGTGAGTAAATAACAGAGATGGGTGGCTCTGCTCTCCAGACCCCAAGCCGAGCTCTTTGCAAACTGGCAGGGGGATTTTTCACTGGAAGATTGCGATTCAGATTGGACCCTGAGGTTGGTTACTTTCAGTCCTGGTGCAGAACCCAACTTAGTGTAAGGAAAGATGTTGATGTGACCTAAGGACCTTGGCGTTTCTACCTTCACCAGCTCTGCCCTACCACTGCCCTTGCCATTCCGCTCTGTTTTCCAAGGCCTTAGATACACACTGTAAATGCCCTGAATAAAGACAGAAAAGCAGCCAATGCGTCCACCCCTCCCCCACCTGACCCCACCCCCACCCCACCCCCGCCCTAGAGCTCTGGGTATGGAATAAATATTTTTCTGTAAGGTTTTCCAATTATACTGTTGTTTTCAATTCTCCCCATTTTTGACATTTAAGAATTATAGCTTCCTTTTTGCGAGACGAAGACAGTCTTTAAAAATCACCCCACTCAGCACCACAACCAACAACCAGTAGCAAATTTTGTCCCCGTGGTAATCAAAAACATTCCTTATTCTTGAGAATTCCTAGCTAGGTCTAAGCATCTCGAACACATAAAAGAGAGGAGTGCTTTAGAGAGAGAAGGCGATTGTTTTTTCCTGCTGAATCCGTGTGTGTGGTAATGGAAACCGTACTGGGGCCAGAGTTGCCTTGTGGCCTCCTGCTCGTACCAGCCTTCTGCTTTTTCTCTGCCATATGCTTTGTCCTGGGATTTCCTCCTTCTGCTGACATCTGGCACTTAGGAGAAGGGGAAAAACTGTTTCTCCTAAACTAGTGCAGTTACTGTCAGGAAAAAACTCTCAAGTTTCTAGGCATGTACGAATGAAATTTTGTTTTTCCCTGAGCGTCCTGAACCACTACCTCTCTCTGAAGGAAGTGTAGGAGGTCACGAATGGTCAGCCTAAGTTCCCTAAGATGAACTCAAAGCACTTCTCTCCCTTCAAGGGGACGGACGGCACACGGGCTTTCCCTAGCAGCTGGGCGACATTACCTCAGCGACGTTTAATAAATAGGTTTTCCCCCAGGGGCTGGAATTGTACCAGAGTCTATTGTGAAATCTCATTTAGTTTGCATGAATCAGTTCAGGAGCCCTGACAAAATAAAATCTGAAAGAATGAGACATGGTTCATACAGATCCATAAGGTGGAGCTGCCCATCACAATCTGATTTGCTGTGAAATTGTCCTGGCTCAGCGAGTAAGACCCAGTACTTTTGCACTTTCTTGATGCAGAGGGCTTTTAGTTGATCCCTGTTTCTTGTGAGTAGGAGCAAAGCCAGTTGGAACACCTTTTGGCTTCATTTAATTCATTTAACAGAATGCATACATATAATTGTATTAGTGGTGGCAATTGAACCTGGGGGCTCACATATTCCAGGCAAGTGCTTATCATGGAGCTGTAATCTGAGCACCCTGCTTTTTTTTGGCGGTACTGGGGATCGAACTCAGGACCCTGCGCTTGCTAGGCAGGCGCTTATTCCACTGAGCTATATCCCCAGCTCCAGCACCCTGTTTTTTAAAATAGAAGCTCTTAGCCAGAGCTGGGAGTAGTGGCACACACCTGTAATCCCAGCACTTGGGAGGCTGAGGCAGGAGACCACCCTGGGCTATGAAGTGCATTCAAGACCAGCCTGAACTGCATAGTGAGACCCTGTCTCAAAAAGACAAAAAAAAATGAAATAAAACGAAATAATAAAATAAAATAGAAGCTCTTTATCAAGACAAGTACTAAGAATCCTGTAATAGAGTCCTAGCAAACAGCCACAGGCCTTTTATAATCAGTATTGATTTCCCCAGGGTTAGAAATTCCACCAAAGACAGGTCACTTTGTTCCGGTCCTGGAAGGTTAAGACCGTGACAGAGACCTGTGCAGCAGACCCCAGTCCTGGAAGGAAGCTGATATTTGTCTACTTGTTTCGGTCTTTGTCTCTGGACCTAGTCTCCTCCCAGTCGCCCAGGGGACATTGAGGCAGCTGATCGTAACACTGTAGAAGCTTTTGTTAAAAAATGGGCTCCCAGCCAGGCATGGTAGTGCACACCTGTAGTTCCAGCAGTTGGGAGGGTTAGCAGGAGGTTCTTGAGTTCAAGGCCAGCCTGGACTGCAAAGTGAGACCCTGCCACATAAAAGAAAAACAGAAAGAAAAGAAAAAAAGAAAGGACGATGGTGGTGGCGGTCAGGCTTTGGTTCAGCTGATAGCCACCCACCCCAGGCCTTTGTGGTCACAGAGCGGGAAGGGGGTCTAACAAAGGCCACTGGAAATGGGTGGGCAGTTTAATTGTCACTCAGCTATTGTATCCCAGATAGAAAGTTGTTTGTGCCTAAGAAAAGCAGAAAGCCAGGACACCTAGCCCCTGACGGCAGCAACTTCAGATTATTCCCTACTCCCCCCACCCACTGAGCGCTTGGGCAAAAGGCAGACTGTTTTCAGGATTTATGTCAAGGAACTTTTGTAAAAATCTTCCTCAATTACTAAAGAAACTCGTGGGATGTTGTTCTTGTGGACACACGATGAAGACATGTGAAGCCCTGCACAGCCCAGGAAAGCTGGGATTCTCCCTCCTGCTCTGAGGATGTACTATGGGACTGATGGTCGCTACTGAGAAGCCAAAGTGGCTCCTAGGAAGGTGACTGCCTGGAGAATGTCTCCAGAACCAGATTGTGAGGTGCCATCTTGTGTTAAATTGATGTTCCGTCAGACTTCCAGAAATAATAGAACAGATGGAATGAGAAAAGAGACTATGAATAAAGTATTGTAGGAACTGAAGCTTCTGAGAGCTAATGTATCTCCATCATGCACTGAAGGTCCATCGTGTGACTATGGACCAGATGTCAGCCACGTGTCAGTCAGCTGTCCCACACTATAAGAAAACGCCTGAGTTGGACAGCTTACAAAGAGAAAAGGTTTATCTTGGCTCATGAGTTCAGAGATTTCCACCCATGGTCAATTGGCCTCATTGTTTTGAGCCTGTGATGAGGGTGCATATTATGGTGAGAATGGCGAAGCAAAACCACGTATATCAGAGTTGGGCCCTTCCAACTTGAAATCCTGGGATGCCAGATTCGTTTCCCACTGGCATCCTTGCAGGGGCACACACTGGATTCTGTCGTCAGCCTCTGAAATCATGGCAGCCACTGGCATGCTGTTTAAATGTTTGCTAAGGGGTTTCAGCAGAGCTTAACCTGGGAAACCCAATGTATGAAGTATTTCTCTTCTGACCATTCCCTTTCCTGTGGCTGTAACATAGGAGCCACTTACGAGGCAGCCTGTTGGATCAGTTCACGAGCCCTGGGCTGGGCATGGTGGTGCACTTGTAATTCCAGCTACTTGGGGACACACAGGCTTAAGGAGCCCAGGTTTAAGGCCAGCCTTCATGACATAATGACAGCCTGTCTCAAAATAAAAAAAATGAAAAGGGCAGGAATGTACGTTCCCTGGGTCTGGGGTATTTTTTCAGATTACTCCCATGATCCCCAATGCCTCTACCACCATGACAAGCTCCTGCCAGCCAGGCACCACACTGTGCCTGTTACATACATGATCTCTTGTAACATAGAGACACTTCAAGGACCATATCTTGTCCCAGTTTCAGATAAGGAAACTGAGGCTCAGAGATCTTACAGAGAGCAGGTACGGAACCAAGATCCCAAACCAGTTTTGGTCAGTGCTGAATCTCATGTGTTTTTACCTCTGTGGTACAGTTTGTGACCCAGAGCGTTTACAGCCTCAGTTGCTTGCCCAGTACCATCTGGGAGCAGGCGTGTCCCTATTCCCGGGACAGTGCGTAATGGGACCAGGCTCACTTCTGTATGTAGACAATATTTACTGAGCTGTTAGAAAGTTGTAATGTGTTTAAGAAATGTATAGGGATTCTTTATTATGTATGGACTATAAAACAAGGAATAAATTTGACATCCAGTGTTACTGACATAATAGATATTTTTTGTTTGTGTTATCACCAGGGCTAGATTCAGAAAGACTCCGCAAAAAGATCTTAAAAAAGAGAGACTGAAGGGTGTAGCTCGGGGACAGTACTTGGTAGCATGCACAAAGCCAGGCGTTCACTCCTTAGTAATACGCACAAACACACACTCAGAAGTAAATAAATTATTTCAGGTCTAGCCTCACTGTCTATATGGGCCCCTGGAATTATATTGCAAAGTGCTTGACCCACTACCTCTTGGAAGCCCAGGGCAATGTGCGTACTGCCAGCACTTAGGGCAACTGAAGCAAATGCTAGATTTCTACCCCTGACCAAGATTTCTACTCCTGGTGGTGGTGTGTGTGTGTGTGTGTGTGTGTGTGTGTGTGTGTGGTCGGTGGGGGTCTAACTAAACCCACAAGCTGATTTTTTTTT